>CATIWM010590266.1:0-17938 GCA_949671775.1 Mallotus repandus | reverse complement strand
TAGATAGAACAGTCGAAAATCCTTGCCTAGATATGTCATGCGTTCGAGAATATCTACTACCTCAGCTGAGTAATTCGACGAGATTTTTTTGAAGAAAAATGAACCTTTTGCATGCAATTAAATTTTAATTTTTTAATTTGTTCTTGCTCTTTGCATGTCTTTGTTGTTTGATTCGCTATTCATTTGGTGTGTTTGACTCATCGTCTTGCATGTTTAATTTGCCCAACATTCCATTATTTTGATGCTTGGATGTGTGTGTTTATGGTCTTTGGAGTTTTTTTCTTCTGTTCTATATTTTTTCTTAATTTTATCACCTCCATTGTCTTCAACCATTAAAGGCCCGTTTAATCTTGCCCAATTATTTTTGCATTGATGTTTCCATTGTGTGTTCTTGATCCTTCTCGTATTTTGCACAATTGGCATTTTAATGGCTTATATGTTCAGCATGCTTATGTATTTTTGAATTGGTTTCTTTATGTGTTTTTGTTTTTATAGGTTTCGAAAACATCCCTGAGTTGTTGATCAGTGCGTTTTTGATTACCTGTCTTGCATGCGTTGTTTGATTGTACATGTTATTTTTTTGGCTTATGGGTTATGTACATCCACATGGACTAGCCTTTAAATTTGCATGGCCAGTGTCTTTTGTCGGCCTACTTTTGCAAGTCCAATCACTTGCATGTGCTGGGCTTTTTACGGATTGGTGCAGCTTTTTTAATAGCTAACCGCTTATCATCTTCTTTCTTTTTTTTTTTTTGGGAAAAACATATCCACTTCTTATTTCTACGTTGTTTTGCCTCTGTTTTCCCCTTTTTTAGGATGTTTCTTTGCCTGTTATGTTTAGCTAGGTGCGAAATTTTTTCCCAATATTTGGTTGCTTTTTTATTCTACTCATTCTCTTGCGTTTCTTTGCTTTATTTTTTTTAAAAAAATTAATAGCCAAATAACTTGGTCATTTATTCTTTTTTTTTGGTGTTTTAAGGAACAACATATCTTTGGTTTCTATTTTTTTAAAAAAATTGAAAAAAATCCCAAAAATAAACAAAGACCTGAATGGATAACTATTGAATTTAGGCCAACATTTAGCTACAAATATCTTTCCAACATAATATATTGAAATGGTCATTTGATGGCCCATGGTTAAGTTGGCTCTAACTTAATTAATTTTTTTAATAGTTACTCAAATAAAACTAAGGTTTACATTTCTGTTTACCTATTGATTATTGTTATATTAATTGTAATTTTGTTAATTGATATCAGTCAAAATGCCGGCCATAACACTATCAATTTCATCAATTCTTGAACATGTTTTGCAAGTTTTGGGCCTGCCCCAACCAACTTTTGATGAACAGAATAATGATCTAAGTAAAAAACCTATTTCTTTCTTATATTTTTTGGATTCTATTCATTGAATTGGTCATTTGTTTTTCATGCATCTTTATTAGTCACTAACTCTCTATTAATAAACATAGCTATCGATAAACCAAAAAAATATTGTTTCTATATTTTGTCTTTTTATGTTACCAAAAAAAAAAAAACAATGAGTAATGAAACCATTTCAACCAAAAAAAAACATTGCATTTGTGTTTTATTGATTATTTCATATAATAAAATATTAATTAAGCAATCAAATATAATATAAAAAAAAACTTTTGAATTGTTTTTCCCATAGTTATCCAATTTAATTAGATATTTAGAATGTGTTGTTTTTTTAGAGAAAAAAATATTTATTTGCTAACGTGTCTTTTTTTTACGTAATTTAATTTGTATTCTTTCAACATATTTATATTTAATTTAGAAAGTCAATTTCTACTGTCTTAAATGTTGCTAGAAAAATTCATATCATAAATATATTTTAAAATTGTTCTGTATAGATTGTTACTTTGAACATTTGAAATTCTAACAATTATAATATTAAACTTTTTGCATTAGAAAATTATATATTTCTATGGCAACCATTTTTTTTTACCCTTACTATAGAACAAGTTAATTTTAACTTCTTATTTGCAGGCTGGTTGTTTTTTTCCCTCGGTTGTTTTTGTACAAAAAAACAACACAAATTGCCCATCCAGCTACCCAACACTACAAAGTCTATTAGTTCTTGATTATTTTTTTGTCTTTATTGAAACACATAAATTTCATACTATTGTTATTTCTTCTTTACAAGTTCAATATTTTTTTCCCGTGCATTTTCCTTGGCAAAAAATTGTCTTCCCTTCGCTTGAGCTTCCATCTGCTGCACGGCTGAGGCCTGTAAGTTTTTACACGCATATTTTAGAATATCAATTTTGGACACAAGTGACGACAATTTTTTTTTAATGTTTGTATCCTTAAAAACTCTAATGTGCAAGGTATTATGTTCAACATCTTTTGTATTCTTGAACACAGGAAAAAACTTAAGATAAATCTTTGTTGCCATCTTTCATGATTTCATTTTTTCCAGAGGTTTATACTGTCTCCTGTGATCATGGTCCTAATTTCTCTTTGCAAAAACGTGGTACACTCGTGGTGTCCACAAGTGAAGATGATTGTTTATTCGATATTCCAATAATAAGTAAATTAACTCATTTAAAAAATTATGGTGCGTAAATTTGTCTCACATTTTTACATGCTTATAACTTATATATTAAATTTAATTAAGGGACTATGAAGTGACGCGAGAGAATTTATTTTCTGTCAAAAGAAGGCGTTTGATAGCATTTGCCCAAAATGAAAGATCCGTTCATACACTCCCAATCATTCCTCCTTGTTGTGATTTACGTCATAAGAAAAGTTTATTTCTAATTAGTCTACCTTTCTATTTTTTTTAAAAAAAAAATGATTTTATCTCCATTGAAAAAATTATATTTTTAAGCTTAAATTGTTAATTACAGGGCAACATTTACAAAAATTAGACATTGGTCTGCCTGAAAACTAATGCACGTTTTGCGGGGCTTTGTATTGGACAATTAAATGTGTGAGGGACTCAGAAATTCATGGAAAAAAAATTTACTAGCTTAGTAGCAGAAAGAGAAAAATTAGGTTACCTTTTTTAACTCGAACACCACAATTTCTTGATAGTTTACTACAACATGGTGGGAATGAATTATCTTCAAAATTTTAAAAAAATATTTGTCTAAATAATTCAATGTTTTCTTTTACATCAACAGGTGGTAAAATTGATTACAAAATTAATAAGAAAACTGCACCATATGGTTTAAGAATATGCGAACAAAATCATCATTCGATCGGTTCTTTGCTTCTAATTGACGATGCAAGACCTAAATTTACATAGTTGTATATATATGATATAAAAATTGAAATAAATAACCATATTTCTTTTTTTTTAAATGGTGAATCTTTTAAGAACATAAACACTTTAATAATTGAAGGTTTAATTAAAATGTTTGATAAAATAAATATGATTACACAGTCATTTACAATGGCTAGAGATAGAATAAAAAAAATGATAAATTACATGTTAAATTAAAATTAATTGGTTGAAGAAACTAAGATAGTTTGCAGTATTCAATTCCTTCATCTTTGAAGGTTTCTGGCCTTTTAAGAGGAGTTTTTTGTTTATACTATAAAAAATGAGATATTATAGTTGAGTATAAAATTGGTCATTTAAAACGCATTAGTATTTTACATATGAGTCTTATGTCAATGCAATACCCCTATTTTATTTCCTTATGCAGAAGATGGTTATAGAACAGATATTGAATATGTTAGTATTAATAGTTCAGGACAGAGTACACAAAAATATGTAACCATGCCAGAATAATATGTGTGTAGAGTACAACATAGATTAAATGAAGGTACAACTCTTTTACGTGGTGGTCGTTTATTCCAACAGTTAATTGTTGATGCATTTTCATGTGTTGAAGAAGAATGATTAGATTATATTCGAAGGAATAAAAAAGAACTTAGATTTGAAATATATACTGGAATTAAAAATGTTATTCACCATGGTATTCGAAAATATAATGATGTTGGTAAATCTATAATAATATTACCATCAACTTATACGGGCAGCCCACGATATACAATAGAACATTATCATGATGCTATGACTATTTGTAAATTTAATGGTCTTCGTGATTTATTCATAATGTTTACATATAAGCCCTTATAGTCTGAAATACAATGAATGTTTGATTATATAAATGGACAAAGGCCTAGTGATAGACTAGATATAATTAGTCATATTTTTAAAGTTAAGCTGATATAATTGATTGATGATATAAAAATAAATAAACATTTTGGCGAAATAATTGCATTAATATATACAATAGAATTTTAAAAAAAGGGTTTACCACATGTTCACGGTTTAGTTTGGCTTCACGGTGATGATTAATCTAAAACACCTCCAGGTATTGATTTAATAATATCACCTGAGCTTTCATGTATTGAGACTGATCTTGACACATACAATGTGGTTTCTAAGTTTATGATACATAGGCCATGTAGTTCGGTGAATCTGCAATCAGCTTGCATGAAAAATAATAAATTCTCAAACTTTTATCCTAAAAAATACTAACCAAAAATACTAATTGATTCTAATGGTTTTGCAATTTATAAACGTAGAAATGATGCCAGATTTGTCATAAAAAATAGTGAAACTATTGATAACCGATTTGTTGTTCCGCATAATGTCGAATTACTTTTAAAATATAATGCTCATATATGTGTTGAGTATTGTTGTTGAACCACGGTAGTTAAATATTTATTTAAATACATACGTAAAGGAACTTATAGAATTTGCTTAATTATTCATAATTATGGTAAAGTGATTGATGGTTCTCCTAATTCAGATGAAATGTTATAGATGAAATAAAAACATATTTAGATTGTCGTTATATTTTCCTGTGTGAAGCTACTTGGTATATATTTAAATTTCTAAGTCACCAACAGGATCCAGCTGTCAAAATTTGGACAATGTGAATCAAATAATTTTTCATCCATTAGACAATATATCATATATTGCAAATAATTTACACTTTGTGCGCACTATGTTCGCTGAATGGTTGAAAACAAATGACATGTATTTGGATTCAAGGTGCTTAACCTATGCAAATTTTTTTACGAAATGAGTATGGCATAATTAAGAAAAGAAGTGGACAAGGAGAAAAAAGGATTTTGTATCGGCAAAATAGCATATGTACATCCAAGTTGCGGTGAATTATGTTATTTAAGAATGCTTTTGAACATTGTTAAAGGGCCCACAACATTTGAAGAGATTATAATTATATAAGGTGTTTTACATTGCACGTTTTGATTTGCATGTGAAGACTATGATTTATTAGGAATGACTTTGAATGGATTTATGCATTGGACGAAGCAGTTTTTCATGCATCTTGTTTTCAACTTTGAAATATATTTGTTGTTTTAATAATTTTCTGCAAAGTCAATGAACCAAACAAACTTTTTAAACTATTTTGGAAAAAGTTTTCTGATGACATTGAATATAAAATTTGAACTACATTAAACATCCCATCTACATTGGTTTCAGAACATTGTTTGAAAAATAAAGTTTTGTTTAAGTTAGAAAAATTTTCTATACAAATTGTACTTCGCTCTCAAATTTTGATTTGCCGCAACCTATTTATCCTATAAATATTGACATAAATAATAGATTATTGCTCGAAGAATTAAATTATAATGTTGAAGAACTAAAGTTTTAATATTTAAAGTTGTTTCAATTGCTCAATGTAGAACAAAAAAAAAAGTATGATGGCATTATTGATGCTGTCAACCTTAATATTAGAGGATGATTTTTTATTTACGGTTACAGTGGCACAGGTAAAACATATTGATATAAAACTATTACATTATTTTTAGGATTAAATGGCAAAATTGTTTCAGTCATTGCATCTTTGTTATTGTCTAGTGTGAGAACAACTCATTCTAGATTTAAAATACCCTTGAACATTAATGAATTTTCATCATGTGAGATAAAAAAGGGACACAACTAGCTAAATTAATTGAAGAAACCAGTTTAATAATGTGGTATGAAGCTTTTATGTGTCATAAATATTGTTTTGAAGCAGTTGATAGATCATTAAGAAATATTTTAAGTGTTTCTAATGTTGATAATCATATCAAATCTTTTTGCAGTAAAACTATTCTCTTCGGAGGTGATTTTTGTCAAATTTTACTCGTTGTTGTTGGTGGGATTAGAGATGAATAGTGAATGCTTCGATAACATATTCATATTTGTGAAAATTATTTAAAGTTTATTAGTTACTAATGCGATTGACTGTGATAGAAAATTTGAATGAAAATATTGACAAAATATCAAATTTTTCGGAGTGGATTTTATCAGTCGACAATGAAACTGTTAAAACAACTAATATAAAAATAAATGATGAAGAAGAAACTTTTATTGATATCCAAAATTTGCTTATAAAAAACTATGACAACCCAATGAACTCGATAATAAATGAAACTTACCCCAAATTTGTTAATAGATATTGTGATTATCTATATATAAAAGATAGAACTATTGTAACTCTAGCCAATGATATTTTAGATGTTATTAATCAAGAAACAATGAATTTCATTTCTGAAGAAGAAAAAATTAATTACAGTTCAGATTCAACATGTAAAGCAACAGGTGGTTGTGACGAATTAGAAGTTCTTTATCCTATTGAGTTTTTTAAATTCTTTGAACTTTGACGGATTCCCACAACATGAATTACATTTTAAAAAAATATACCTATTATGTTGCTTTGTGGGGTGCTGGATTGTATAATGGAACACGATTAATGATAATAGAGTTAGGTTCAAAAATTATTAAGGCGGTTGTTTTAACTAACTCTCATTACGGTGAAAATTTTTTTATTCCCCAAATTGTTTTAATATATCATGATAATAAATGGCCGTTTATATTGAAGAGATGAAAATTTCCAATAAAATTTTGTTATTGTATGACTATTAATAAAAGCTGAGGCTAGACATTAGAATAAATTGGCTTATATTTGCATGATCATGTATTCACTCATGGTCAAATGTATGTTGCTCTTTCTAAGTATTTTTTGCAACGAAATAAAGGTGTTGATAAATAAAAGAACTATTCATGAGGGTTTTGAATACACAAGATATAAAAAAAATATCGTTTATCCATAAATTTTTGAAGATATAACGGTTGATTTTTTATAAATAATTTCCATTATTTTCTTTCACAACTATTATTCTACTTTGGCAGAAACATATAAATGTATATGCAGTTTCATATCATGGCTTTTAAATTGATCTTTATTTTTTTAATGTTACCAGTTACCGGAGCAGATGACTTATACATCATTAGTCAAAATTAACAATGCATCTAAGAATGTTCATATTAAAGTATGAATTGCCCAAATATGGGAATTCGTTAATATCAACAATTCAGATGAAGTATACAACTTGAAATTTTTGATGCTAGATGAAGAGGTACTTTAAATTTGATTCCTTTATATTTTAAATCCTTCATTCATCCTTTAAATTAATTATTTATTCTTTTAAATAGGCTAACACGATACAAGGCACTATGCCGAAGCAATTAATTAATCATTTTAAGCAAATGTTGGTGGAGGGTAAGGTATATTATATATTTGGCTTTATAATAATGCCTACACAATTGAGCTATAATGTCAACAGTATCCATATCATATAGACTACTAAAAAAATTCATTTCTTAAGGTTTTGGATGAAGAAAATTGCCAAATACCTTTTAATAGATTTGAATTTTTGAATTTTGAAGAAGTTAGATCACGAGTCGGTAGTTACATAATCTTCAATTTACCTGGGATCAATTTATTTTTAATCATCTTCTTTTACGTTTTTTAAAAAAATGCTTATTTTTAAGAATTTACAAGTATATGTTGCATTATTTTAGTATTTAAACTAATTCTATGAAAAAAAAATTAATCTTACTTTTATGAACTGTATATATATAGCATAAAATCTCCAATTTACCATCGACCTACTTATTTCTAATTATTTTTTTTATTTTTTAATGGATAACTAATTTTTCAAAAAAAAAAATTCAAACTTCTTTGCTCAGCTTATTTTATCAAGATAAAAAATGTTGAGTGTGTTTTTGCTTAAAAAAATATTTTTATTACATGCATATTTATTTTTTTGTTGCAACTATGATAGTTCATCATGTTTTTTCAATGATGATAAATCTGCTTCTTCGTTTCCGAAGGATTCTATATTGGAAGCTGAAAAGGACGGTCCATTTATAGTTGCTTTCCTTTCAATGATTGTAAACAAATTTAATGGTATTTACTATATCTCTATAATTTTTATTACTTGAATAAATGGTTGGCTATATTATTATATTTTAAAATATTTAGAATATTTTAATTTTTTCCGACCTTAATCTTTTACAGACAATTATCTTTTGATGATTATATATGTTCGCTTTGAATTATCTTGCTATGAGATTGCAGTTAACAACTCTTTTGCAACTAGATTCCTCCTTAACCTTGATGTCCCTAAGATTACCAAAATGAAAAATAGGTTTTTAAAGTTTATATATGTGTTGGCTGTCTTTTTCCACGGATATTCTTTTATGTTATAATTTTTTAAAAATCGTTTTTCAATTTTCTCACTAAAAATTTACTTTTTACAGGCTACAACTTCCATATAAAAAATTTTCTAAAATTGATTATCGAACGCATGTTAATAAGAATGTCGAGGTTGAAAATGAGGATCACCATTTGACAATTTCCCGGTTGTTATCCCTGGACATCCACTCAGATAAGGTACACAATTGTTGATGCTATTTGGAAAAATACATGAACATTGTGCTACTAATGAATTAATACTTTTATAAAATAAACTGTTATTAGGATATTAAGTTTACATGCAAAGCAACAATTAAGAGTGTTGATGTTGCATCTGGATGATGGTACAAGGTATGTCCTCAATGTCAGAGCAGTGTGCAAAATAAAAACTATCAGGTTTAGTGCAATAACTGCGACGTTCTTCGTGATCCTCGAATGCACTAGTAGTTTTTAATGTCTTTTCGGTCTGTTTGCTATTTACGTTATATTATATTTGTGTTTTTTTTACAATCGTCCACGCTTTTTTTAAAAGGTATAAATTGAACACAACTGTTGAAGATTCCATAGAAACTATTTCCTTCCTCATTTTTGGCCAGTTAGCTGCTGATTTGATTAGATTGCTAGTCAGCACCTTAACTAATAGTTACAAGGATAGGCAATTTGTTCCACCAATGATGACTTGAATATATGGATTGAAGAGGGTGTTCCAAATTGTGATTAGCAATAGAATCGGGGATCCATATGACCTCTCTTTCAAAGTTGTCCATTTTTTTCAAGAAGAACTAGGATGCACTGCTATGAAACATGAAAATTTGAAGGTGTCTTCTTCAAGCCCCATCCTCATTCATAAACATGTTCTGGGTGATGTTAGCCTTCAGTTAAGTGATCACTCAATTTCTCTAAAGGCAGTGGTAGTCATGCTCATAAAACAACTGGAGGTTCAAATGCAGTTGAACTTCTAGCGACTTCAATTTTAATTAGTCAATTGAAAGTCGATTTATTTTCCAAAAGAGCCGCCCATTAAGAAAACATGCACAAGGTCTTTCCGCAAATATATTATTTCTAATTTTTTAGCATTATTTATTTTTTTGAAAAAAGAAAATTTTAATGCTTTTAAATTAAAATTTGTAGGCTTGATGATTCTTTAACTAGAGAAAACTAATAGAAAGAAATAGTTTTCAATATAGATCTTTTAATTTACTTATGATTAATTTTTAAGTTTCATGGACAATTTATTTGAATGAATGTAGTTATATACTATGGAACTCATTTTTAAAAAAAATGTTACACTTCACTGTATTTATTTTATTTTGTTTTGATATTTTTTTAAGATACAACGAAGGGGGACACCCAAAGAAAAACAGCTACACACTACGAATGAAGCTAACACCCATGTTTTCCTCCATTAACAAAAGCCCTAACCTAGTAGGAGACTGCCTAAGATCATGATAACCAATCCCATAATGAAAAAACTTGGTCGCCAACTCGTCAACCACTCTGTTCCCCTCCTTAAACATATGTTGAATGTGAACTGACCAATGCTGGCTTAATAGCTTATAATATACATGAAATAAATTAGAGGCTCCCTCAGCCATCGACTTTTAAGACACCAGCATATTAACATCCACTTTTGAATCCATCTTTAAAATTACTCGTCTGTACCCATCCTTCCATATAAGACATAACCCGTAGAAGGCCCCCCACAACTTTACTATAACCACTGAGCAAATGCCCACATCTGCTATAAAACCATTAAGTCACTTGCCTGCATGATCTCTAAGCAGCCCTCCGCCACCCTACTCTACCTGGATTGCCTAAGCACGGGCCATCTGTATTAATTTTTATCCAACCAAATGAAGGAGGATGCCACCTTACCAATACCTTACTCGGAACTCTCTGCAAATTTTGTGAAGCAGAACTACTAGCAGATGCAGTCTCCACATTCTGCCATAAGGCCTTGAGCTTGAAAAGTCTCTCGGGAAGAGAAAGCTGGCTCTTTTAAAAATTGCGTTCATTCCTCCATTTCCACAAGAACCATAACATGATTGCAAAGTTGATAGGCTGATCCACTTTATTGAGAATGTTAAGAGTAATCCACTCTTTAAAAGCAAGGCTTTTAAAGTACACTTGCATAGGAGGCTAAATAATCTCCCTTCAAACCTCTCATACTAGAGGGTAGTCCCTCATAACATGAAGAACATTCTCATTCGCACCACAAAAATCACTGCACTATATTTATTTTATTTTGTTTTGATATTTAGAATAGCTCCTGACCGCGATGAAGCGCAAGTTTTCTTTCTTGTAAGTTGATGAGTGTGAAAAACCTTAGTTTTGAACACTATATATTATAGGTTTAGGAATAAATAAGTTGCATGTTTAGTTAACTTTGAGATCTTTTAGCTATTTTTCATATTTTTGTTTAAGTTGTTAGATTTGTTTTGATTTTTAATTTAAATAAGTTAATCTTAGTACTTTTGATTGTAGGATGCTTAGGAGAGATTTAGGGAGTTTAAACAAGCCAAGATAAAGATATGAAGGTTAGAACAAGTCAGATCCTTAAAGAAAAATGAAGTTTCAAAGCAATCTGTAGTTGCGCAGCGGTGTGCATGGGTGCACACAACCATGCCTGCATGCTGGAAAGCCAACACAGCCACGCGCACCCTACTGCGCAGCCACGCCTGATTCAGCACATTTCAAGAGGACTAATCTTGCACAGCCATGTGCATGGGTGCTCATAGTCGCGTAAGCTGTTGCAATAACTTTTCAAATTCAAAATTTCTTGTTGTTGATTTTTGGGGATTACAATTTTGAATTGTAACAACTCCAGATAGGTTGGAGGCTAGGGTTTATAAAAAGGGAGCCTCTAGAGAAACAACTTACACTTAGTTTAGTTTTACATCATTTTTCTAAGAATCAAAACTAGAATTCTCTAGTTTTTTTCATTTTGATTAGAATATTTGTTGATTGAAGACTGAGGAGAGAAGGCTTCCATTTTAGGGGTTTTCTTATTCTATTTTATTTTGTTATTTCAATTTTAATTTAGTAATAATGGATTTGTTCTCTCTTCCTTCATCTTCTTCTTTTTTACTCAACATGTGTAGCTAGATTTTCTACTTAAGAGTTCTTGAATCAATTTAACCATGTGCTCAATATGATTTGATCTAAGTTCATAAACATAGTTCATTGGTTTTTGCTTAGCTTAGCTTAATGTCTTCAATGGATTGGCCACCCTTTGTTTAAATCTAGACAATGAGACTTGATTGAGAGATAGGTTTCGTTGAAAAAACAAGCAATAACTTGTTAATTGTCGATTTAGTTGAGTGACAATTAGATGATTAATAATGTTAAAAAACTGAATTTTAAATTGAGTATAATGAACACTTGATTAGCAAGTGCTGTAAAATTGAGAATTAGTTATATTCAATTAATCATAGGTTTGTTTGAGAAAAAAAATCTATAATTCTTAAGATTGCTTACATAATGAACTATGATCTGAATTAACTTAGAGAGTAATTACATCTTTAAAAAGGTTAAATTGAGTTTAAGAACTCTAATATTTTTTTGGATTGTGATTTTTACATTAGCTTTAATTTGTTTAGTTTATTTTATTCTAAAAACTATTTCTCAGTGTCTGGACAAGCAAACATTTTGAGTAAAATAATACTCAATTTACAATTTCTGTGGTAAAATATTATTTTACTATTTGCACGGCGCAGGTCATAAGTATATATATTTTTGTACTTATCCTATTGATCAATTATCTCAAGTATATCCAGTTTCAAGGACGTTTTAGTAAATAATAAATTTTAATTATTAAGATCTTTTTAGTATACGGCCGTTCGTACTGTGCGCTTGAAGTTAAGACCGTTGATGGTTTATTATCGCTAGATCACGTGAGGAGGAGCATAAAACGGCGCGTTTCAAAAATTTGGGGTTTTATGCTATGCTGTTTTCCTCCTCTTATTCATGTGTCGCGGAAGCAGTTGTTGTACTGTGTATGATTTTTCTACTTTGCTTTACTTGCAAATAATCGCTTTTTTTTTTTTGATTTGATGATACAAGAAAGTGAATTTTAAAGGGTATTGCTCCATCCAGGTTAGTGAACTGATAGAGATAAGTTCATCAATGTATCGTTTTTATATATGTATTGCAGTAATGGGTTTTCTTTTAAAGCAATTTAGATGTGTCCCGTGAACCAAAATCAGCTTCAAATTTTTTTTTGTTTTTTGATGGATTGAATTGGCTATGTGAAGAAATGGTTAGCTAGTTTGTGGGCATTTACTTATGCTAGTATTGAGTTCTAAGTTTTGTTCTGTTTATAGTAGTGGCATTTACTTGATATTGTGCTAATGACGGGAGTTTTTTTTTTGGTTGATGTCTTGCTTTCAGGGATAGACAGAAAAGTTTTTTGAATTAATTTTTTGGCTTCTGGGAGTAAAAAGTACTGCAAAGAAATGCAAAATATTCATAGGATTATATCGCGTTTTTCCCCTGCGGCTGCTGTGAGATTTGTGAAAGATAAAAGTAAACTCAGTTTTGGAAATGAAGCAAAAGAGTTAAACAATGGGATTGGAGCTTATCAAGTTATGGCTGCTCGGGTTTTTTCGGCTAAGTCAGGTGGTGAAGGCAATGAAGGGAAAGATGATTGGCAGAGTGTAGTGGGGTGTTCTTTTGGAGGGGGGTCTGTTTCTGATGATTTGGGTTGGGATTCTGTTTCATCATGGTCGACTGGAATGACTAAGGATCATTTTGATGGAAATTTGGTGGATCATGAGAAGGATTCTAGCTCAACTATTAGCGGTGGGCTAAATGCTTCTCAGACTGCAATGATGTATAGTTTGCAAGAGATAGATGATAAAATAAGAGAACTCGAGGCAGAGAACAAAAAGGGTAAGGCTTTTGTGGATGGCTGGGGTGAGAAGATGCGTGAAATGAGTGTGCTGTTGAAACAAGTAAGGGAGCCTGGTGCAAGAGGATCTTACTTGAAAGACTCGGAGAAGGCAGAGATGTACCGTTTGCACAAGGAGAATCCTGAAGTCTACACCATTGAGAAGCTTGCTAAGGACTATAGGATTATGAGGCAGCGGGTGCATGCCATTCTTTGGCTGAAAGAACTAGAGGAGGAAGAGGAGAAGAAACTTGGTCATCCATTAGATGACTCTGTTGAGCTCTTGCTTGATACTTGTCCGGAGTAAGTAAAATATTCTGAAGCTAAACTAGATTTTAGGGTAACTAATTATTCTTTCCATCTTTTGAGAAATGCTTGTTTTATTATTATTCAAGACTGACTTGATTTGTTTAAACCAGATATTGCCATGCACTATTTGTAAACTGAACTGGAGAAAATGAAGACTTAAATTGATTTTGCATTTATTTGCAGAATGCTTTCTGGTATTAAATTGTTGGTCTGACAAGCATTCAAATAAGCAAAACATGTGTGGAAGTTGCTTGATCTTTTTTTTTTTTGTGAAAACTTTTTCTTTTCTAATTCGTTTTAATATTTTGATTGCCTGTGAACATCTGATAGTCATGATGCATCTGCTTAAATTATAAAATTTGGATCTTAAAAATTGTATGTATGGTTGGTATTTGTAGTATTGATATGGGTTTTGGTGTTTGCTTTTGATAAGTTTGAAATCAGTTAGAAATATGAACTCTCATGCTTTAGTTTTGTTAATAGATAGAAAGAGTGATATGCTACCTATTACAGTTGTCTGATTTTATACAGGACAAATCTAGCTTGATAGCTTGATAAATTGAACTTGATGCAATAACATGTCTGTTGTTTATTATTGTTCCAAAGATCTTTGAGGGGGATTTTTTTCATATTTTAAGTCTTTGGATAAAATGATGCCAATGCTCTTTTCCTCCCGTTCTTTCCCCTCCTCCTTTCCCTTTTTGTACATGTGAATGCATGCATATTTGTTCTCACATGCATATGTGTGTTTTATCTCGTTTCAGTTGTTAAAGCATAATCATATGATTTGATGGTGCTTTCCTGTCGTATTGTTGCTAGCTCTAGATTTTTTATTTTGAATTATGTTGTCTTTAAGGTCATGTAATTTTCTTTTCCCTTGAAATCTTATCTCTTCCTTTAAAACTAAAATTGACATTAATCAACTCATTCAAGCATCTTATTCAGTACTCAGTAGCTACATTTCTTAGCTTTCTGAGTGGACTTAACATTCATACATTCACCAAGTAATTATATCCACTTGTAAATCTTATTCAACTTAGTTAACTATGCCTTATGCTTTTTACTCTCTCATCCATAATCACTTGGTGGTATGCATTTTCTTGTGATTAACTTTTTCAAGCAGTCTCCAATTGAAAAATCAGCTTCTGATCTCTCGTGTGATTAGATAGCAAATTGTGCGGTATCACAAACCAATGACCTCGAAGTGTAATTGACCTCTCTCTAATAATTTTCACTTTCTTCATTTCCAGATTTTTTATTTCTCATGACCGAGAATTTCATGTGGCATCTCTTCCTTACAAGCCTGATTTCAAGGTGATGCCAGAGGGTTGGGATGGTACCATCAAAGACTTGGATGAAGTCCATTATGAGATATCCATGAAAGAGGATGAAATGCTCTACCAAGAATTTGTTCAGAAGTTGAACTTCACTAAAATGAAGGTAAGTTCCATTTGCACCCTGCTTTTAATGTGGGAAGAAGAAGCTGAAAATCACCATCGAGTATGATGCTTATTTTAGAATGGTCCATATTTCAGTTTGTATTATTTCCGTTATTTCCTTGATGCCTCCCTGGACTCCATGATTGCCCCACTATTATGCTCTCCCCTTCCCTCTTCTTTCTTGCCATACTTTCTCTCAAGCTCTAAAGTTTGGTTTAGCCAAGGTGTGGCAACTAAAATAGCATCCTTTAGAGAAAAAATGTCTGCCATACTTGTATGCTGCCGGGACTTGAGTGGTGAACCATGTCACATAAGCTGTTCAGAAAACTGCTTTTGTTACAAAAACCAATGTTCATTTTTTAGTTTGTTCTTTTTCCCCCATATGCACAGGTTGCAGGGCAGGTAAAATGCCACAAGTACAGTAGAAGGCGTCCTTCTGAGGGTTGGAATTTCACAGTGGAGAAACTAGGACCACGAGGGAAGCGTGGAGGTGGTGGTGGCTGGAAATTTGTAAGCTTGCCTGATGGATCCAGCCGACCACTGAATGAGATGGAGAAAATGTATGTCAGACGAGAGACTCCCCGCCGCAGACGCAAGATTCTCCCATGATGAAATTTGCACTGTTAGATATTTAAAGACCTGCTTTTATTGGTCATGAAAAAAGAAAAAAAAAATGAATAAAATAGAAAATATTAGAATAACGATATTTTGTTGTAATTTTCTTATTTTTTGCATGGGATGTGGGATGTGGTCATTATCTTTACAATTACCAGTTTTCTACTTCATTTGACCCATTTGACCCATTTGACGATCATGTAGTAGTTGGGCAACTAAGGAGCGAAGTCTGGTTGGTATAATAGGGCTTATGATGAGTTTGTTGCAAGAAAACTTCTGTCTCTGCTTCTGCTTCTGCTGAAGGTTTTTTGGTTGAGGCAAATGTTCATGTAGTTGACCGGCAGGAAAACCTGCAGAGTCGGGGAATACCAATTCCATGCGGTAGATCGTTTGGGGGAAAGGTCGGCCATTGCCCGAGCATTTAGGCAGGCTGTTTGAGATGTCCTAATCCGAAAGCAATTTTGTGTTTCCATTCTCGTAGGCTCATAGCGAGACAACCCCTCTTTCTGTTCCTTGGATTGGAGACTGCCATACACTAGTTCTATCTTCTACTCTTCATCATCTTTATTCATTTTTTTTCAAAAAAAAAATTCTTTAATATATATTTTTTAAAAAATTCCTTAATATTTGAGCAGTCCAGTCATTGCCGTTGGCATCCCAACATTGGAAATTATCCAATTAATTGATGTCATATCGAGCAATATTTTTAATATTTCTTTTTTGAAAAAAAAAATTAAAATTAGAAGCCTTTATGAAATTTTTTTTAAAATTTTTTTACCAGCGTTGATGTTTTTTTTTTTTTGGACAAAGTTGTTAGTTGTTGGATTAGAGGGGAGGGGGAAGGTGGCGTGGTGTTCGAACCACCCACATCCACAAGGGACCTTAACACCCCCCCACCACCACAGTCAGAGGCGTGGGTTGGCATAACCAATTCATGGGATAATTTATAACAAACCAAAAAAAAAAAACATCATTTGCATTTTCTAATAACAGCTCCTGTTCAGATTTCTCTGCTTGCCAATGGGGACACATTCCATTAACATCCGCACGAGAACTGCCATAACCGGGCAATCACCAATCCCAGCATGTATTCATTCGTTCACTTCAACATTCATGTGAAATTTATCAGTGAAGGTGGGATCCGACCCCACTCTTGCTATCAATCATTTAGAATTTTGAGCATATATCCTACTGCAAAGCAATGAATCCTTTGCTCACAATTTGTGGCCAAACTCAATAAGGGCACATACAAGAATTGGACGAACTGTCTCCCACACCAGGCACCAAGTCTACAAGGAATTTCAAGGTGAAGGTATATAAATACATGCTCTTGGCTTCCATTCATTACCATAAAAATTGTTACACAAAATTTTTTTCCCCTTCCTTCACTCAATTGTACACAAAAATATTACAAGCCACAACACATGAAAACAATGATTGATCGCCTACATGAAATGAGATAACACAGCGGATAACAAAATCCATCAAAGAACCCCCAAAAAATTATTGAGGAAAAATTAGAGGATACTGTTAGCAGTAGAGGGTATTACTTCTTCCCATACTAGCTAGCTAAGTGGCTGGGAGAGCTGTTGAACATACTGTGCCACATGTATGCTCTAGAAAGTACCATCTCTAGCTCTTGGTGCGTCCAGTTATGAGTTGGAAGGTGTTGGAGAAACATCACCATTTCTTGAAAATCAAGTTTCTGAAGCTTATCTGACCACTGGAGGAGTAAAGCACAACATAAGTATTCAATAACAAAGATTTCTATTAGAGCTCTTGATCTTTGAGAATGAATAATAATAAAAAAAAAAAGTCATTGATAGTTTTGACTCAACAAACACAAAAGTTTATAGGTACAAAGGTCAGTATTTTATAAATGTGTTTGGTGCTGCTATATATTTGAAAATTCAGAATGGGGTATTCAGTCATATGCTACTAATCATTTTTTTTTCCTCAAGAGAAAAAGAAGACATGTCAAAAAAAAAAAAACTCTCGACTCTAGTTAATGTTCGCACAAGCATTGTAGGAGGGGAAAGAAATTGTTGCAGCATGAAACCAAGTAAATTACATCAGCAGAGGAAATAATTATGGCTCACCGTTAAAAGAAAGCTAGCATATATGTACACAAGGAAATCTGGCAATGCATCGCCTTC
>CATIWM010590238.1:0-11150 GCA_949671775.1 Mallotus repandus | reverse complement strand
CAAGTATCTCTTCACTGCAATTTTGATTCTCATGTGCTGTAAAGATTTCATTCTTGCTTTCTAGGTGAAAAAAGCTTCCTTTATTTGCTTATTTGTTTCCTTTATACTTCTAATTTTGAAGTGTTAATGGCTCCATAGGAGCAAGTGAAATCTAATCTATTTGAGTCTAGGGTAGATGAGGGCATGTTAGAATGGTAGAGGCGATGATTTGGGATTCCTCAAGAATATCAATTGCACACCACTGATAATAAGGCACATAAGCCTTATACAGATGCTGTGAAAATTATAGTTTATCAAGACCAACTAGAGGGTGGACTGAGATTCCCTATAAACCCATTTGTGAAGCTTTTCTTGATAAATATAATATAGCTCCTAGGCAACTCCATCCCAATAGTTATAGGATTTTGACTGGGTATATAGAGCTTATACACAAGGAAGGTAAAGAGCCAAATTTCAACATGTTCTAGTTTATATATAGTTTGAATAAGAAAAAGGGTGAGCTTACAGTTTCTTTATCAGTTGTTCCCCATTTGAGCCTTTTTATGAAGCTCCCAGACATACCAAAGTCATGGAGACACAAGAATTTTATTATAGAACATCCTATGAAATTCTACAGTGTCCAGCATTTGTGGGTTGATACATACCACAATGTGAAGTGCCTGTCAAAATTGCCTAGCGAAGATTCAGAGCTAATAAAAGGGCTTCATTTTTAGAGTGTAGTTGAGGGAACATATGCTCATAATTGTTCTTGGCGGTACCTTCAAAGAGTGTATCATAGGAATAGAGATAACAATGGTAAGTGCTGATCTTCTTGAGGTATATTTTGACTCTTCTTTTTCTTTATTTGTCAGATCAAGATCAAGGGCATGAGCCAGAGTTTACTGACCTCACTTTAGAGTAGGAGGAGCCTTCTGAGACTCAGGTTGAGTATCATACCAAGGTTATAAGAGATCCTCTAGTTGAGCAAGCTCAGAAGAAGGCTATCGGGTCTTCAAAGAAGCACTCTCAAGGCAAAGGAATAGCTGAGGATGAAGAAGAGTTGGCTGAAAATGTTTTTTTCAAGTGTTCAAGACTTCCCGGATGCACGGACACAAAGAAGTGGTTTTTGGACAAGATAAGTCCTTCGAGTGTCCTTAATCTCTAAGTTAGAGACCAGTATGCCAAGTCTTTGCGCTTGTCAGAGGACGTTTAAATATGGCAAGATATAGGAAGAGGCGAGCTTTTTAATTCCCTAATTACACACGCACTAGAGGTAAATGGTTAGAACTTGGCTTTTGACATTCATTGATATTCTGAACGCTGATCTTTTCTATTTTTTTTATAGATGACCCAAGGCTTACTGCTAGCCAAAGATGAAAATTTTATCCTTCAATTAAGTATAACTTTAAGGATGTAGAGGTCGGTACCATTGCCATGGACTATGATAAGAAGTTGGGCATAATAAGACGTGTAATGGAACTTATTAAAGCACAACTTAAAGAGAAACAAGGTTCTAAGCTTGCCGACCTAAAGACAGGGCTCGCCAAAGAGAAAGAAACTCGGGGTGATGATTGAGGACTTATCAAAATATGTTGTTAGGATTCCTCGAGGCCTATAGATCTGAGTGTAAGTGAATTCTACTTGCTTAACGACCTAATTTAGACTTCTCTGATTTTGACAAGTTAACAATGAATGACTTGGCGAAATTGGCTGCTGAAGAGGAGGTTGATAGTAAATCTGCCCCTAAGCAATGAAAGGGTCCAAGGGTTACTAAAAAGATAGCTGTTGCTGAAAGGTCTACTTCTGAGCAATATGAATATCTTAAGCTTTTCGGAGAGAAATCATCTGCTGAAGGTGACATTTTAGCTACTGATGTTACTATAATGCTTCAAAATTAATCTTTGGAGAATATAAATGTCCCTTCTGATACTGGCATGGTGCCTCTTAAATCTAAGGCTAATGTAAACACTTAGAGTTTTTTTTACTGATATAGGGACACTTGGGACTAAATGAAATGGTACTTTTTATTTCATTATGGCTTATTTTTCTTCTGAGTACAATTTCTTTACTGATAATATTTCCTAAGGCTATCTGAGTTCCAATATCGAGGCATTTCTTTTCCTTGTATATCTTTTATCTTGTATGTGCCCTTAGTAGTTTTTCTTATTACTTGATAAGGACCTTCCCAGTTAGGTTCGAGCTTGCTATTTTTGAAACTGCCTTTTTTGATGTTTGCTCTTCTTAACATGTGATCTTAGACCTTGAATTGTCTTGGTCAAACATTCTTGTTGTGATATTCAGCTACTCTTTGCCTTTGAGATTCTAAGACTATAGATGCTCATTCACTTATTTCCTCAAGCAAGTCCAAACATATTCGAGCATTAAGATTATTGATTTTTGGATCAAGCTCTCCATAGACTCGATAACTTAATGACCTAATCTCTACAGGTATTACTATATTTATTCCGCATGTCAGCCTAAAGGGTGTTTGTCTTGTTGAGTTCTAGGTATTATTTTGTATGCCCAGATGATATTATTGAGCTCTTCCACTCAGTCTCCTTTTCATACAACCTCTTCTTTAGACCTTGCATGATGGTTCTGTTAGTAACTTCTGTATGTCCATTCATCTGAGAATGAGCTACTGAGGTGAATCTGAGTTTGATGCCTAAATCTGAACAAAATGTCTTGAACTTCTCATTGTCAAACTACTTCCCATTGTTTATGATCAAAGTATGAGGTATGCCAAATTTGCAGATAACCTTTTTCTAAAAGAAATGTTAAATCCAAGCTTCAATGATGGTTGGGACAGCCTCCACCTCTATCCACTTGGTGAAGTGATCAACAGCCACAATTAGGAACTTCTTTTGAGATGTTGAGACTGGGAAGGGACCTAAGATATCCATTCCCCAAACAGCAAAAGGCCATGGACTCCCAATTGGGTGTTGAGTGTTAAAAGGCTTGTGTGTTAGGCGAGCAAACTGTTGACACTTGGGGCATTTCTGAACAAGTTGGAATGCATCTTTGGACATGTTAGGCTAGTAGTAGCCTTACAATAATACCTTATGGACCAACGAGTTTTGAGCTTCGTGAGCCCCACATATCCCCTCGTGGATCTCTCAGAGCACATAATTATCTTCTTCTAGGGATACATACTTTGACCATGGGTGAGACAAGGATCTTCTGTAAAGTTCACCATTGTACATAGAATAATGTGCAGCTTTGCTTTTTAGTTTTTGAGCCTTTAGTTTATCCTCAGGCAAGATACTGTGCTCTAGATATTATATGATTGGCTTCATCTACATAGCCAGTTCTTGAGTATTCATTACTTCTGCTTCCTCAATGCTTGACTTGGTGAGTTCCTCAGTTAACTCAAGTTCTTTAAATACTTGGTTGTCTTTTGAAGCTAATTTGGCCAATAAATTTGCTTCTGCATTCTCACTTCTAGAAATTTATTGTATTTCCCATTGTCCCCCTTCCTATTTTAGCTTCTTTAAAAGCTATTTTGCCTTCTCTACATATCTGATCATGCTCAACTCTTTAACTTGGTATGTTCCTTTCACCTGATTAACCACTAGTTGGGAGTTAGAGTATACTTTGGATGCTCAGCTCAAATCTCTATGGCCAACATGAGTGCTGTAAGTAGTGCTTCATACTCAGATGCATTGTTGGTGGCATTGTACTTAATTTGAACTGCATATTTGATCTTGACTCTGCTTGGTCCAATTAGAACAATTCTAGCTCCAGATCCTTATGCTCTTGATGCTCTGTCTATGTATAGTCTCCATTTTAGGTATGAAAGAGAAACTACTTCTTCTACGGTCATCTCTTGGATAAAGTCCGCCAGTGCCTGAGCTTTTATCTGTTGGCGAGAATCGTAACTAATGTCAAACTCTCCCAGTTAAACCGACCATTGGACGAGTCATCCTGAAGTTTTTGACTTTGGAGAATTTTTTGCAATAGGAAGTTAATTCTGACCACGATCGAATGAGCCTAAAAGTACTATCTGAGCTTTTTGGACATGTGGACGACCACAATGGCGAGCTTATCTATCTTGGGATATTGAACTTTCAAACCTCTAAGTATCTTACTGATATAATATATTGGGCTCTGCTAGCTCCCTTCCTCTTGAACTAATACTAAAGCAATCGATTCGTGTCCAATAGAGAGATACAAGTGTAAAACCTCATGTGGGATTAGCCTGCTGAGTAATGGAGGTGAGGACATGAACTTCTTGATTTCTTTAAATGCTTTCTGACACTCGTCATTCCACTCAAAATTTTTAGAATTTTTTAAAGCTCAGAATAGAGGTAAGCACTTTTTGGCTGAGCATGAGATGAACCTTCCAAGAGCCGTGATCCTGCCATTAAGCTTTTAGAGCTCATTCAGTGCCTTAGGGCTTTCATGGTCATAATAGCCTTGATATTCTCCAGGTTACCTTTATTCCTCTATGCAAAATCATGAAACCCAAGAACTTCCATGCTTTTACTCAGAAGACACACTTGTCTAGGTTAAGCTTAATCCGGTATTGATCGAGAATACTGAGGATTTGCTCAAGATCCTCGACATGATATTCTACTCGCTGGCTCTTGACAATAATGTCATCCGTATATACTTCAATATTTTTCCCAATTTGATTTTAGAAGACGTGATTCATCAGTCTCTTATAAGTTGCCCAAAGGGCATGACTTTGTAATTGTAAAGGCCCTCATGAGTGATGAAGGATGTTTTCTCCTGGTCTTCCTCTTTCATTGGAATCTAGAGGTACCCCTGAGCAACATCAATGAAACTATATAAACTGTGGTAGGTGGTTGAATCTACCAACTGATCAATTGTTGGCAACGGGTAGCTATCTTTAGGGCAAGCCTTATTAAGATCCGTGTAATCAACACACATTTTGTACTTCCTAGTAGCCTTTTTAGCAAGTACCACATTGGCTACCCATTTCAGGTGCATGACTACCCTTATGAATCCAGTATCTAATAGCTTTCATGTTTCTTCAGTTATCACTTTCTATCTTTTATACGTGAATCTCCTCTTTTTCTGAATTACAGGTTTTACTCTTGGGTTGATGTTCAAGTTGTATAACACAATCCAAGGATCTACCCCCACTATCTTGGATGCTTTTGAGGCAAAGCTATTTGAGTGTTTGTTAAGAACTTCACTAATGCTCTTTTTAATGTCTTTATCAAGCTTGCCTCCAATTCTGACTGTCTTTTCTTCATCTATTTGGAATGTTTGGACTTGCTTAACTGGTTTTGGATTGGCACCTTATTTTTTCGTCTCTAAAGATGCTAGGGGAAATGCTTCCAACTGAGGCTTGACAGCCAATTAGTAGCACTATTTCACCATCGACTGATCTCCGAGTATCGTTATGACTTGGTCTTTTAGAGGGATCTTCATGGTCAACTGCCTAATGCTTGTGGTTGCATCAATCTCATACAAAATAGGCCTTCCAATGATACTATTATAAGTGAGTGGAAGGTCTACGATGTTGAACAAAGATTTGACTGCTTTTATATCTCCAGTTTCTCAATCTCCAAATTTTACTGCCAGTTCCACTACCCCCATAGGTTGGGTTATTCCTCCACAAAAGCTTATGATAGGATTCTTAATAGTTTTAAGATCAGTGACTGAGCCTCCTATAGCCTTATAGACATTCTATAAAAGTGCATTGACGCTACTTCCATCATCTACCAAAAGCCTTTTCACAAGATAATTCTGAATGTAGGCACTTACGACTAAGGCATTATTATGAGGGTGCCGAGCATGTTCTCCATCTTCTGGTCCAAAGGTGATGATTGAGTTTATTACAGACTTTCTTTTGATCTGGCTTATCTTGATCATCTAAGTCTCGATCTTTTCTTACATTGTTCATGAACCTCCTTAATTTTTTATTTTTTATTAATTTTTCAATAGCCCATTTAGGTTATCATCATGCATCAATGTCATGCCCATAATCTTGGTGAAACTGACAATAGTACCTCTTATCTGGTGTTCCCCTTTTAGAAGGACTCAATCTTCTAGCTGGAGTTATTCTGACTCTATTCTGCTTGATCCGCATAAAGATTGCTGACCTTGAAGCATTCAAAGGCGTATAGCTTTCGATTTCTCTTCTAAACCCTTCAGCTGAATTTTTAAAGTTCAAGCGTTGAACTCTGGGCCTTCTGAATTCTGATCTTTCCTCTCTTTTGAAGGGCACTTTGTCATCATCCTGATGCATTCTTCTATCTTCATCCAGTTTTATTAATTTCATTACTATGGACATTACCTCAGAGAAAGTGGTAGGCTCTTTAGTCATGATCTTATCTTTAAGCTTCCCTAGCCATGTTCCATTCTTCATTGCTTCTATGGCCACTTTATCACTCAATTTCTCGATCTGCATAGCAACTTTGTTAAATCTGTCTAAATAGCTTTTTAGTGACTCTATGGCTTCCTATTTGCACATCTAGAGATCATTTATATTTTTTGTAGGTGGAACATTAGTGATGAACCGAGTTCTGAATTTCTCCACCAATTCTTTAAAAGACGAAACAAAATTCTTAGGAAGTTGATAAAACCACCTTTGAGTGGTTTGGGTGAGAGTGCTTGGGCAAACTTGGCACAAGATTCCATCATTCATATTCTGGAGCATTATTTTAGTCCAGAATGAAAAGACGTGGATGATTGGATCTTCTGTTCTATCGTATTGGTCTAGTTGTGGTAGTTTGAATTTGGATGAAATCTCAGTTCTAACTATTCTGCCCATGAAGGACGTTGTTCCCTCCAGGACACACTTGTCTTCCTTTCTCGACCCCATTCGAGCTTTCTGGATTACTTGTTCTAACTTCTGAGCTATTTAGGAATCTTCTAAGGCAGGAAAACTTATGCTTGACTCCCCTTCAGGATCTTTCTGAGCTTCTTTGTCCCTTTCAAAAGCACTCCAAGGTGCCACAGGCAATATAATCACATTGTTCTCCTGATTGATAGCTCTGAGGTTATTCTCTTGGACTAAGGCATTCAGTTGTTGTTGTATGAGGGTCATCTAGGCTTGGGTGTTTTGGATCATTGCCTCTTTATTTATGGGAGGTAGGTTAAGTGTATAAGTTACTATATTTAAGTATGGTGTGTGTGTGATAGGGGTCCCTGAAAGACTTGGGAAAGGCACGAAAGTAATGGGTCTACCAGTGTGGTGTAGTGGAGCATAATAAGGAAAGCTCATGCCTGGGGTTGCCCATCCTTGAGTAATTCCAGATGATGCATGCGTGTTAAAGGGGAATTGTGATGATGGTCCCTCGTGATGTACGAGAGCCAATGGATTAATGGGCAAGATGGGATCCAATGGGTTAATAGGAGGAATAGGGGCCAATGGATTGATAGATAATAGGGGAGTAGAGGGGTTGATAAGACCATCTACGTCTGAAGTCTTTTCTGAGGGATTGATCTGAGTATCTGTGGTTAGGGCTAGATGCCATGATGTGATCTTGCTTTAGCTCGGTAGATAATGATGGTTTTAAATCAAGAGGTTCCCACAGACGGTGCCACTTGATAACTTGATTCTGGAACCTCCGAGTCTTGCGATCAATCAACCAACAAAGGAGCAAGGTAAGATGTGGGGTTTCCCCACCAAACCCTCCGATGCTTAAGTCAGAGAGTGTAGAGAGAGAATTTAGAGAGAATAGAGAGCTAAAAGAATAGAATGAATAATAAGAGAAGAAGTGAAGAGTATTTATAGAGAATGAGATGTGCATACCTAAGAGGAGTAGGATTCCTCTTTTGTGTAGGACTTATTCCTATTTAGGGGTTTCCTTCCTAATCTGAGAGTCTTCTTGATAAGGGACTCCTTCGCCTACTCGGATTTGGACTTCCTTGTTCTATAAGTTACCTTTAATTAGAAAGATAATTCATTAATGGAATAGGAATATACCTGAGGGGTATCAACTATAAAGAATAATTGTTCTCGTTTGGTGAACATATATATGCCACCCCTTTTCAACATAGACATACCAAAGCTCTCAGATTTAAATTTAGTTCCTTTACGATACATAGAAGCGCCAACCATAAAATTTTATTCTTCTTTTGAGGCTTTTAGTTATCGAAGACATATAACAACATAACATGTAAGGATGAAGGATGAACATTTTCCTTTGTGCCAAAATGAGCAAATTTCACAAGAAAAATCCAAGCTTTATTTATATGTTGCATCCCATGAAAAAAATCCCAAAGATTATTATGCAAAATTGGTAATTACAACTTTACCTCACATTCATAATGTTTCTCTAATGATTCATTAAAACATTTTCACCTCAACCATTGAATTCCTGATGTCCTAATCCCCAGAAACATACCCATCAAAATATCCATGAAGTAACCAAATTTCAATTCCAAACAATACAAAATTCAACTGAATAGGACTCAATTAGCTTATATCAAACAGGAAAATAGCAATTAGATTATAAACCTTTGAAGTAAAAACAGACAATAAAGTGAAACTCAAAAACATTTAAAAATAAAATCTTTACTCACTCGGTGCCTTTCTGCCTCAAAATCCAAAACTGCTCAGGAGACAAAATCGCATGCCACTCTTCCTCAGACTTCTGTACGGAACCAGAAGCAACCATAACTATGACCCCACCACTAAAAGCATGGTTACACTTGCTCCTTAGAAAGACCCACCAAACCCAGTAACATAAATGGAGCTAGTTATGAGCCTGTTCGACGAAAATCTAAAATTGGTTTTGTTATAAAAGTTTGGAACTGGAGAAAGAAGCCTGGAGAAAGTGGGTTTGGTAGTGATGGTTGTGAAGAGAATGGCTTTTGTTGGCAAAAAATGCGAGGTTTTAAGGATGCTGTTGTTGAAGTTGAAGCCTGTCATCAGGTAAGGATAAAGAGAGATCAAGTTTTAGATATTGATTGCCAGCGTGCCTTCGACCTGGTGGCTAAGGCTTAGATTCCAGTTCGAATCCCATCTCCTACCCCTACCCTAAAAATTACAAATGACCAAATAAAAAAGTTTTGGATATTGATTAGACCAGTTCAATTGAATTAGGTGTGCGTGTGTTTATATAATTTCCCATTTATATATATAATAATTTTTTTTGAGGAAATATATAATAATATTTTTACTTTAAAAATAAAGCATAAAAATAATTTGTATTGTTTTTTTTATAATTTTGTACTCAATAAAATATAAACAAATAACATTCTAAGATAAATTTAACAGGATCTATTATAAATTAGAAAAAACTCATTCTGAGGCCCCTGTATTTTTAATATTTTTTACATTGTACCCTGATACTAAATTTTATACAAGTTGTACCCCTATATTCTCAAAATTTTGACATTTAGCCCTTATTTGACGGAAAATTTTGACATTTAGCCCTTATTTGACGGAAAAAGAAAACGACAGTTAAAAATATCCAGTTTAGTCCTCGTAATTTTAATTTTTTCTATTTAATCCTTCTAATTTTATTTTTAACAATTCAATCCTTAAATTTTTCTAAAATAATCCAATTAAATTAATTAAAAATTTCAAAAACTATATATTTTTAATTTTTATCTAATTGAAATGTAGATTATTTATTTTTGGTAAATTATATTATTAGAAATGTATATAATATTAGAAATTTTAAAAATATTTATAATAAATAGCATAGATTTTAATCGTTCATTAAAAATTTAAATAATTAAAAGATATTAATGAAAAAATAATACATGATAAATTTTAACTAACAAAAAAGACATAAACTATTTAGTAAATTAAATATAATAAATTATATTGACACATATATAATTTTTATTTACTATAATATTAACTTCAAAGTTATGAAATTTAAATTAGTACTTGATATTGATTATTATCTTGCACACAATCATCTCTCTTATAATTATAAAAAAAAATTTACATTTTTTAAAATATATAGTTATAAAAAATAATATATCAATCATTTATTTTAAAATATAAATTATATAGTATATTTTTTGGACATCAATTATAAATATATTTGGATAGATATATAAATTTTATATGTGTGAATATAATTTATTATGTTTCATTTACTAAATAGCTTACATGTCTTTTTATTAGTTAAAATTTTATCGTGTATTTTTTTATTAATATCTTTTTAATTATTTAAATATTTAATGAACAATTAAAATCTACACTATTTATTATAAATATTTTTAAAATTTCTAAAATTATATATATTTCTAATATTATAAATTACTAAAAATAAATGATCTACATTTCTATTAGATAAAAATTTTAAATATATAGTTTTTGAAATTTTTTAGAAATTTAATTGGATTATTTTAGAAAATTTTAAGGTTTAATTGTTAAAAATAAAATTATAAGGATCAAGTAGAAAAAATTAAAATTACAATGATTAAACTGGATTTTTTTAACTGTCATTATCTTTTTTAGTCAAATAAGGATTGAATGTCAAATTTTTGAGAGTGTAGGGGTGTAATGTATATAAAATTTAGTACATGAGTTGAATATAAAAGATATTAAGAGTACAGAGGGTTTTAGGATGTGTTTTTCCTATAAATTAAGTAAAGTGTATGTTTATGTAAGGTTGAATTAATGGTATATTTCTTTTTTTTTAATAAATGGTATATTTCCCCTTAAAACATTAAAAAAAATTAAAAATTTAATTATTAACTTTTATCTCATATTTTTTAAAAAAGGTAAAGGCATCTCAAAATTTGGACCCATATTCATTATAGTTAGAATTTTTGCAATTTATCTTTAATTTTTATAATTAAAAATTTAATTGAAAATTGAGCAATTTAATGGTATATCTCCTTTTAAAATATAAGAGTTTTTTTCTTCCTTTTTTATGTTACAAAAACATTTAAAAACAAAAAAATTTTTTAGGCAAAATATTTAGACCTCTATGTATAAAAACATCACTTATCTTATTTAACAAAAAATTATTTTATTGTAAGTCATAAAAAGAAATATATAAAAATAATTATTTTATAACAGTTCATCACTTTTTATGAATAAATTTTTTATCAAATATTATAATCAATAAGTTAGTAACATAGTGTATTTTAAGTGTTTTATATATAAATTTCAAAATGATAAATATACATAGTTAAATAATTTAATAATAATAAATATATTATTTATTTAATGGTTTACTATATAGCCATTTTGATAAAAATAAATGCAAAGTAGATAAATTTTG
>CATIWM010590189.1:0-12345 GCA_949671775.1 Mallotus repandus | reverse complement strand
GGTTTAAGTAGAGAAGAATACAATGGAATTAAGCACTTGAGAACAGCCAAAGAAATTTGGGAGTGTTTAAAGACCAAACATGAAGGTACCGATCAACTCAAGAACAAGAAGTTACAAATGCTTGGAAGAGAATATGAGTTGCTTGAAATGAAGCCCAATGAGAAAATTGGTGAGATGTATGGTAGACTTATCACTCTCGTCAATGCTATAAGAAAAGTTGGGAAGAAATTCTCATATGAAGATGACAATAACAAAATCTTTGTGATTTTGCCTCAAAAGATTTAGGAAGCTAAAATTTCTTCAATTAAAGAAGTAAATGACCTCTCAACTCTACCAACGGATGAACTTCTAGGGAAACTTCTTACTCATAAAATCAAAATAACTTATGTGGTGGAAGAAGAGAAGACCAAGAAGGATAAGAGTATTGCTCTTAAAGCAAATAAAGACACTAGTGATAGTGAATCAAATGAAGATGATGAAGAGTATGCTATGATTTCAAGAAAAATTAGAAATCTCATCATGAAGAAGAGAAGAGGATTCAAGAAGTAAGACTCTAACAACAACTATCAAGTTATTTGTTATGGATGCAACAAATTGAGTCATATCAAATCTGAGTGTCCAAAGTTGAAGAAATCCTCTAAGAAAGATAAGAAGTTCAAAAAGAAAAAGAAACAAGCACTTAAAGCAACTTGGGATGATTCTAGTGAGTCTAGTGATAATGACACTGATAAGGTAACTCTAGACTTTGAATCCAATGATGAAATGCTACTTGCTTGTGAAAAGTTAATGCATAAGTGTGATAAATATTTATCTAGAATTAATTCACTCAAAGAAATGGTAAAGACTCTAGAAGAAGAACTTGAGAAATCAAGAACCTCTAATTAAGAGTTAACCAATTCATTAAATGAAAGTAATTCTAAGAAAATTGAGGTTGCTAACGAGAATGCAAAACACATTGAATAAAATGCCCTTTTAGAAAATGAAAATAGCAATCTCAAATAGTCCATTTCTAGATTTAACCAAGGAAAAGAAATTCTTGATGGTATGATCTCTATGACTTCGACTCCTTTGAAATCAAAAGGTGGAATTGGGTTTGAAAATGCTATGCTAGCTCCTCAAAAGGTGTAAGACCAAGTATTCCAATTACTAAAGGCTTCCAAAAACCTAGTCTTAAAACCAATGGACCTAAAATGTCTAATGGAAATAAGACTAATAATTCTAGAGCTAATAACTCAAGAGGACCTAAGCCTGGTAAATTCTATCATGCTCATTCTCATGGTTTTCATAGTTTTAAAATGAAAGAGCATGCCCAAAATGTTAGATGTATTATTGTGGTGTGATGGGCCATAAAAATACTAAGTGTTATATTAGAAAGACTCATTTGGGTTACTCAAATGATGGATCTTTTAATGCTAACCCTCAAGGACCTAAATATATTTGGGTACCTAAAGTGAGATTAACTATTTCCTTATAGATGTGCTTGGAATTCACAACATACAAAGAAAAGTGGTATTTAGATAGTGGATGTTGAAGGCACATGACTGGAAAGGCCAACCTCTTAACTCATTTAAAAATTAAGAACGGAGGCAAAGTTACATTTGGTGACAACGCCAAGGGTAAGATTGTTGTATTGGTCAAGTTGGTAAGAAATACTTTACTTACATTGAAAATGTCCTTTTGGTTAATGGATTAAAGCACAACCTACTTAGTGTTAGTCAATTATGTGATAAAGGTAATAGAGTGACTTTTGAACCTAAGGAATGCTTTGTAACTCATATGGAAGAGAACAAAGTTATTTTTAACAGTGAAAGAGTCAACAATGTTTATACTATTGATTTAAGCTCTTTGACTAACCAAGGTGTTGAGTGCTTTATTGCTATTAAGGATGATACTTGGATGTGGCATAAGAGACTTGGTCATGCTAGCATGGAGCTCATTGGAGACCTAAGCATAAGTAATCATGTCATTAGCCTACCCAAAGTGAAATTTCAAAAGGACAAAATATGTGGAGCATGTCAAATGGGTAAGCAAGTAAAAAGTTCATTTAAGGCCAAAAATAGGGTAACTTCTACTAGACCTCTTCAATTGTTGCATATGGATCTATTTGGCCTTTGTAGAGTTGCTAGCCTAGGTGGTAAGCATTATGCATATGTCATTATTGATGACTAATCTAGATTTACTTGGGTACTCTTTCTTGCTCATAAGGATGCAAGTTTTGAAACTTTTAAAATTCTTGCAAAAAGAATTCAAAATGAAAAAGGATTTAAAATTTCCACTTTAAGACCATTGAAAAGAATTTGAAAATGACTATTTTAAAACCTTTTGCAATGAAATGGGAATTACTCATAATTTTTCATTTCCTAGAACACCTCAAAAAATGGGGTTGTTGAAAGAAAAAATAGAGTTTTGGTTGAGATGGCAAGAACTATGCTCAATGAGTACAATTCGCCCAAATACTTTTGGGTCAAAGCCATCAATACAATTTGTTACCTTTCAAATAGAGTTTTCATTAGACTTATTTTAAATAAAACTCCTTATGAGCTATGGAATGAGAGAAAGCCTAAGATCTCATATCTAAGGGTGTTTGGATAAAGTGCTATATATTGAATACCAAGGATAACCTTGGAAAATTTGATGCTAAAACCGATGAGGGAATCTTCCTTAGTTATGCAACTTCTACCAAGTCATATAGAGTCTTCAATAAAAGAACATTAATTATAGAAGAGTCCGTGCACATTATTTTTTATGAGACTAATCCATTTGAGCCAAGAAAGGTTGTTGTTGTTGATGTAGGTGTTCTTGAAAAGTTAAACCAACAACAAGGAGCAACAAAGAGTAATCAAGATGTTTCACCCCCAAATGAGAGTTCTTAAAATGTGGTAAATGCTCACAAGGAAGAAGTTATAGAGGAACAAGTGGCCCCCACAACTTTAATTATCCATGAAGATCTACCAAAAGAATGTCACTTTAAGAAAGACCACCTAAAAGACTTAATCATTGGTGAGCCATCAAAAGGGGTAACTACTAGACACTCTCTTAAACATTTAAATAGTCTTACCTTTATGTCTCAAATTAAGCCAAGGAATATTGATGAGGCCTTAAATGATGAAAGTTGTGTCCTTGTTATGCAAGAAGAACTCAATCAATTTGAGAGAAATAAAGTGTGGACTTTAGTCCCAAGACTTAAAAATTATCCTATAATTGGCACCAAGTGGGATTTTAGAAAAAACTTGATGAGTTAGGTGCAATTACTAGGAATAAGGCTAGGTTAGTGGCTAAAGGCTACAACCAAGAAGAGGGCATTGATTATGATGAGACATTTACTCCGGTTGCTAGATTAGAAACAATTACAATGCTTCTTGCATATGCATCATACATGAATTTTAAGCTTTTCCAAATGGATGTAAAGAGTGCATTTTTAAAGTATTTTATTGAGGAAGAATTCTATGTTGAACAACCTCTGAGTTTTGAGCAACATGACTTTCCTAACCATATCTTTAAATTGTCAAAAGCTTTATATGGTTTAAAGCAAGCTCCTAGAGCTTGGTATGAAAGATTAAGTGCATTTCTCTTGAAAAATGATATTTCCAAAGGCAAAGTTGACACCACTCTTTTCATTGAAAAGCATGATAATGATATTCTCATCATACAAATATATATGGATGATATCATATTTGATGCTACTAATGAGCTTTTATATGAAGAGCTTTTATATGAAGAGTTCTCAAGTAAAGTACACCAAAGACTTGCTCAAAAGATTTGGAATGGATAGAGCAAAAGCAAGTAAAACTCCCATGAACGCCACTATCAAGCTTGACAAAGATGAGAATGGTAAGAGTATTGATGAAAAGAAATATCGAGGTATGATTGGTAATCTTCTTTAACTTACCACAAGTAGGCCCGATATTATGTCCGTCGTGTGTATTTGTGCACATTTTCAATCTTGTCCTAAAGAGTCCCATTTAAATGTGGTGAAAAGAATTTTAGAATATCTTGTTGGCATATCTCATTTAGGTCTTTAATATCCTAGGAATGCATTATTTGATCTTATGTCCTATTCGGATGTAGACTAGGCAGGGAATATTCTAGATAGCAAAAGTACCGCTGGTACTTGTCAATTTCTAGGAAATTCCCTTATTTCTTGGCTTAGTAAGAAATAAAATTCGGTTGCATTGTCTACCGCCGAAGTGAAGTATATTGCCGTGGGTTGTTGTTGTGCACTAGTATTATGGATTAAACAATAACACATAGATTTTGGATTGATTTTTAATCACATTCCAATAAAATGTGATAACACAAGTGCAATAAATTTGTCCAAGAATCCAATTCAACATTCTAGGACTAAACACATTGACATTAGGCATCATTTTTTGTGTGATCATGTACAAAAAGGTGATGTTGTATTGGAATTTATTGATACAACAAACCAACTTGTGGATATATTTACTAAACACCTCTTTGTGAAGAAAGAATGAATTTTATCAAAAGAGAAATTGGCATGGTGGATAGAAATACATTGTGATACGTGTTTATTTGTAGCTTTATAATCTATTAATTGAACCTTGAGTGGTTAATGTGCTATATTCTTGAATCATGATTGATTTTAATGCAATATTAAATTAGTCCCAATTATGCTTAAAGAGGCTAAACCCAAGTTCAAAAGCTTGATTTTGAAAATTTTCATTTTAATTCATGATCATGACATTTCTGTTGTTAGCTGTGAAAGTTTATTTCTTGATAAAACAAATTCATATTTTACTTAAAAATATGTTTGATGATTTAAACCTTTATGATTATGGAAATCTCATCATCAGTCATAATTCATCAGCACTCAGTATTTGATGCATTCATTTTTTTTGCATAATTATTTTGATCTCATTTATCACATTTTTAGATTAATTGTGGTGATGACTATCTATGTTATCAATCATGAATAAATGAGTTTTAACTGTGGTAAAAATATTTTTTTTCATCTATCATTGGTCATGACATTTTCCTCATTACTTGTGACACGCCTTCAATAAGAGTTGAGGTTTTTAAAGCATCTAAAAAGCATTAGGGTTTTCCACTTCCTCTTTTCAGTGCCGCCCACTCTCTTTCTTTTTCACCTCAACCTAATTTTTCTTCCTTTCAATTTTTTACCGATAATCCTATCCTTTTCATCATCATTTTAACAATCATCTCATTATCATCTCCCGTTCAAAGCATCTACTTCGGTCCCCCCACTTGAACAACATCTGTCACCATGGCAACTCCACAAGAACCAACCAAGTCTAGTCCATGCAAGAAAGTGACAGTGAAACAGGGACCACTTGACCCAATCACTTTGCGCACTCACAAACAAAATCAAGTACTATGCTTTGAAATCTCGTCCAAGTCACTTCACTCGTGTGTTTGATTGGGAATGTGTGAGGATATTAGGGTATGACGAGGAAATGCGGGCTTTGCTTTGCAAATTGAATCTGTTAGAGTTTGTTGAGCTTCAGGAGTTAACCTCACCACTGTTAACTCTTGAATTTCTGTCGACCCTCAAAATCGGGAAAAATCACTCTCTGTCCTTCAAATTATAAGATAGGAATTTCTCTCTTACAAATGAACAACTAGGTGACGCCTTAAAACTTCTTACTGATGGTCACTATAAGTTCAAGGATGAACCCTTTTTCGATGAGTATACTGCTTGGAAAGAACTCACTGAGGAATAATGATTTTGCCCTAAGATTGCTAGGAGTTCAAGTCTGAACTCGTTTGTTCACAAGTATTTGCATCGGTCCATTTCTCACTATGTATTAGCGAAAGCAGAGAGCCACGAGAATGTGAGGAAATTGGAGCTTTTCCTCTTGTGGTGTGGGGAGAAAGAGAAGAATGTGGCCCTAACTAAACTTTTTATTGATCAGCTCCTTGCCATAGCCACTGCCAAGTCGGGCAAAATCAGGGTCAGGAGTTACATCACCAAAATTGCTCAGTACTTGGATATATTGAGTACAAATAAGAAGTGTGCCCAAGCCATCTTCTTTCAAACAAGTGACAGACTCAATTTGGATAGTTTAGCTCATCATTTTATGGTTCACAAATTCATTATAAATGGAACTATATACTGGTGAGAAATTGACAAGCAGGGGAATACCATTTGGCGAGACAGTGATGCACCAGACTTCCAAAAATTGGCATAAGGTGAGGCCCCTGCGACCTCAAGGAAATGACCAAAAGTTGTAGCCCCTGCCATTGATGAAGAAGCATAACCCAGCAATTAACTTCAGTCTTTGTTGAATCAACTTTAACCTATTTGGACAGTAAGTTTGAAGCCGTTTAGACCTCTCTTGCAATCCTTGAGTCTCGGGTTGATATTATGGATCACAAGGTGGAGACCTTAGCTACTGATGCTGCCTTTATGAAAGCCCATCTCCTTTCCCCTCGTGCACATCGTAGATCCTACATATGCATCCCTTATCATAAAATTATTTTGGTTTAATGCTTTTTAATTTTCAAGTCTTTATAAGAACTTGAAGTGGTTGATGCCTCTCTATTTTGGGATATATTTTTTTATGTGTTTTGTTGCTCTGTATACTACCTTGGATAGTATTGTTGTTTCCCCTACTTAGCTCTTTTTTGAGAGTAACAAAGGGGGATAAAGGCTCAGAAAGAATTATTTTAGTTCCTTTTGATTTGATATTGGTAGCTGTTTTGCAATTATGATTTGTGGATATTGATTCACAGTTATGGATACTAATATTTTTGTGATTTGGAAACATTTGGAAATATTACTATCAAGTATTTCAATATTTATGGTTCAATTGGAGATATTTTTTGGATATTCTTGTTTTGGTTGTTGGCTATTAGTTATGGTTATTGATTTTTATGGATATTTAGTGTGTATGGATATTTGGTGTGTATGGATTTTTTTTCAGTTAAAATTTGTTGGTTGTTGGGAGCTGGATGTTGAATTTGCATAATTTGCTGCATTTAATCTACTCTGAATATTGTTGTTTTTGTGCTTTGATTTGGCTTGATCAAATTGGAATTGTTACTTGCATATCTTGTGACTTGGTTAGCTATTGAGTATTTGTTAGCTATATATGTTTTTGGTCATATTGGTTATTATTTTTGGCTATTGGATATGGACATTAGTTGTCTATTTGTGGGTTGATTAACTATATAATTGATTTTGCTTATATTCGTCAACCTTGGTTATGTCTATGGTTGTAAATTAGTGTTTTGTGAAACAAGTTTTCTTATCACAGGTTATTTCTTTTATGATCATGATTCTAAAAACATGATCTAGATGTGATGTAATATGTTGATATGTCTTTTTAATTTTTTTAAATTAAACTAAGACTAGAATTGCTTCGGTCATGACTGTGCATTTTTTTATTTGTTGCCTTGGTTGATCAAATATACAAAATGAACTTCAAAATTGAATCTTTACTTTTTTATTTAGGCTTTCTTTGTGGGGGTTATTTCTTCCTATTTGAAGCCTAATTTTACATAATTATTTGTTACTATCAAAAAGTGGGAGATTGTTGAACCTTGAGAGGTAAAATAATCAATTTTTTATTGTCACAAATAATTAAGTAAAATTACATTTAATCCATGTGTTGAGTGTTTATATTCAGGTTTATTAATATTGCAAAATTCAAGTTCAAACTCCAGCAATGGAAAATCAAGTTGCCAAATTTCCAAGTCTGCTGACCTGTCATGAGTGGTGACAAACTCATCATGAGTGATGACAATGTTAAAATCGAAGATCGAATTTTTTGTCAAAAATGGAAAATCAAATTTGGCCAAATATGATGGGAATCTTCATTACTAATGATCACAAGCAAATCCCAATCATCAAAAAAAATTTTTGGGTAAAATTACAAAAATCCAAATGGCATTTTTCACTAAAAACCCAAAGGTTTTCATCACCAGCATCATTATCGGAGGTCATGATAGAGTGAAATTTTTTGAAAGGTATTTTTTGGCGCCCAAACTGTTATGACCAATGACGATTTGTCATCAGTCATGACACACGTGTAGAGAACTTTTATTTTGGTGGTTAAAATGGCTCTAAACGCATTAAATGAACCTCTAACAACTTTTTTTCTATGAGGACATAAATACTACTCTGATTTCAGTTGGAAGATGTTAATGAAGTTGAGCAAACACATTCAGAGAAAAATTTGGAGCAATTAATCTTTAACCACCAAAGCTTGCATCTTTAATCTTTTATATCGCAAGAGTATTCTTGAGTGTGGGTTGGTGAGTGTTTAATTTCTTCATTCAATAGCTCAATAGATGGTTTGAGTTATTTGGGTTAGGGTTTTAAATACTTGTAAGCTATGAGGATTGTTCTTAGCATTTGGGTTTGAGTGTGAGCCTTGGGAAAACACTTGGGTTTGAATGTGAACCTTGCAAAAACACTTGGGTGGATTAGCTTAAGCTTGTAAAGGTTTAATGTACACCTTGAAGCATATTGATAGTAAATTTAAACTCTCAATAAGTTGTTGAGGAGAGGACGTGGGCTTTGAGGGCCGAACCTCTATAAATCCTTGGTGTATTTATTGCTCTTCCTCTTCACTTAATTCAACTCTGATTCTACTTTTAAGTTGCTCTTGGGTGTGAAATAAAAATTTGCCATATTGTTTGAAAAGCCAATTCACCCCCTCCCCCCTCTTAGCACTTGTGGAATTAAAATAACATTTTCAATAAATCATTTTATAAATAACAAAAAAATGACACGAATGAAGCTTCAGTTATAAGAATTAAACCACTTCAATCACACAAAACTATACTATGTTCATTTATTCAAAGGATCATACCATGAATTTAAAACAATAATAAGAAGTAAATGAAGAGTAAAAAGAGTCTTACTGGTTTCACACTAGCTTAACTTCTTGTCTTGGCCCTTAGAATGTCAATGATTATTACAGCCTGTCATTGTAAAGCCAAACCTCTCTTCTTGTTTGTTGATTTCCTTTCTATCTTGTATTTCTTTCCAGAAATATATCTATCTTTTTTCCTTGTTGCTTTCTCCTCTATGCTTTTTCTCTCTAGCTCTTTTTTCTTGTTATTTTTTTTAAATGTTCGTATCATTGTTTTCTTTTTCTATTCCAAAAGCCTCCCCCTTTTTTTATTTTTCAATTCCTTATTCCCTCTATTTTTTTAGTTCAGAGTATCTCTCCTAGTTCCCCCATGTTCTCCACCATGTTAGAAACGACTTCCTATGCTAACAGACAGAGAAAATCGTGTTAAAATAAAATTTGCTTCATTTTTTTAAAATATAACTTAGCATTGCTAAGGTGATTCCTTAGCATTGAGGCATCACCTTAGTGTGCTAAGGTATCATCCCATTACCATAGTGCTCTAAGGCGTCGCCTTAGCACTAAGGAATCATCTTAGTAAGACCATTTGGGCTACAGGCCCATTTGGAGAAAAGAGGATGAGTTTTACTTTATTCAGGATTTTTTTTTTGGATTTTTATCATGGGATCTTTACAAAAATACCCAAAAAATAAATATCCTTTTCATCAAAATACCATTTTTTCTAAAATATTACACATGTGTCCTTTTCTTCAAAATATTTTCACGCGTGCCCTTTTTTCTTTTTCATCAATTCTTCATTCTTCTTTGTCCTTTCTCCCGCATTCTTCCTCATTCACCATCATCACCTTTTTCTTATTATTCTTCTTCTTCCATCAATAACTTCATCTCCTTTATTTTCTTTTTTTATTAATTTATTAATTAAGAAACATCCACACCCACTAACACCACCGCTTCTTCTTTATCGTTTATGGTTCAGTTCTTATTAAACTCATGTGGGCTTCCATTAAAATCTACAATTTCTTATTGTTGTGAAAGTTGTCTTGGTAATTGGAGGAGATGATTTAAAATCTGCAATTTCTTACTGTTGAGAGAGTTATCCTGGTAATTGGAGAAGATGATTTAACAAGAGGAGCAGATATTGGTGGTGCACTTGATGGTGTGGACGGTCGTCGAGTTGGGGTTGATGCCCTTGATATGGTCTTTGATGGAGGTATGGAGGGCCTCAAAGTTGGTGTTGATGATCTTGTAGTAGACCTTATTGGTGTTGAAGACCTTGTAAGAATTTTAGGCTTTGTTGCCGAAGAGACAGGCTTAATGGCAGAGATGGTTGGCATACTTGCAAAAACTGCTGGCTTTAATGAAGGCAGGGTGGCTCGAGAAGTAGGTGTTGAAGATCGAAAGGCTTAGCAGCTGAGGTCAATGTAGGGTACACAGTTGGTGTTGCAGGTCATCATCCTAGACCACCTAATGATGAAGGTCTGAGCATCCCCACACCAGAAGAGTTCAACCCAGGGGAGAAGCTAATTGTTTAGCTACTAAGTTGTTCCTTATGGTAGGTTCTTGGTGAGGATTAGCTAGATATTGCTATAATGAACAAAATGAACTTAGTTGGCTGTATGTATATTTTCTTAACAAAATCATTCTGGACCAAAGTAAAGGTCCCATGTGATCATCATGCGACAGATGGAGAATTTACTTATTCAAGCAGTCTATATTAATTTTGAAACATTAATCTGATGCAAATTTCTAAGAAATTAATGCCAAAATGACCAAATACCACTGCATTTTATTTCTCTCATAGTAAATCAAAAAATTTATTTATATATATATATAAATTAAAGAAATGACACATTAGAAATCACAAATTTTTTTTACTAATAGCATTAAAACAATCCTTGGGAGCTCAAAGATTAGGTTTTTCATTTGACTCACTAACAAATTCGGTTCAATTGCATAGTTTTTCATTTTTAATAAGGAGCATATAAAAATAAATAAAAGTGCACATATCACCGTGAAAAAAATAATTAAAACATAAAAGGAAGAGCATGTGAAAATAACAATAAAATTATTATTATTATTAATTTATGATTATTTTTGTAAAAAGAAATCATATCATACAAAATAAATAAATATTATTATTAAACATTTTCTGGATATTATTCATATATGATACAATTAAAATGGTATATTATATGAATATGAAACTCAAAATAGTATATGGAACTTAAAACAGTATCTGAAAATTAAAAATAATATCTCAAACTCATAAATACAGTATAATATCTGAATATTATATGTACATGAAACTTCAAAATCGTATTCAATACTAAAAGCAGTATATTATTTGAATATTATTCAAATATTTTCCTCCAACCAAAAGTATATTTTCTGAATATTATTTATATCTAAAACTCAAAATAATATCTGAAACTCAAAACAATAAATAAAACTCAAAACAATATCTAACATTTATAAATATAGTATACTATATGAATATTATATGTATGTCAAACTTAAAAATCATTCTGAACTAAAATCAGTATATTATCTTAATATTATTCAAATATTTTCCTTCAATAAAAAGTATATTTTTTTGAATATTATTCATATATAAACTCAAAACAGTATTTGAAACTCAAATTTTTTTTAACAATTAATTAAAATAAGGGAATTTGAAACCCAAAATGAACTAGATGAACCTGTCATGCCATGTTTTAAACACCATAGCTTGTAAATAATTTTTTAATTAAAATTTATTTTTTTGAAATTTTTGTTTTCTGAAAATTTAATTTTTTTTTAAAATAATTAAAATGATGAAATCTAAAACCTAAAATAAATTGGGTGAATCCATCTTGCTATGATTTAAATACATCTAGTTTGTAAATAACTGATTAGAATTTATTTTTAATGTAATTTATAAAAAAAAAACACAAACAATGGCAAAATGGTACATGTCGCGAGTAGCGACGGATTTACAATCTTATGGCCATTGCCAGCTAAAGATCACTTTAATCTCGCAACATGTACCAATTTTCCCTAATCTAAATATCACTTTATTTTTTATTTCTCGCGACATGTACCATTTTTCTTAATAGAAAAAGAGTACTTTTTTATTTACATTTCCCATCAAAGAAGGCTTCTTTGATTTACAAGTTAAAAATGTCTAAATTAATAGAAAAGGGAGTATTTTGTGTTAAATAATTAAAAATTGGGTCTATATTTTTCAATTGTGTTAAAAAATAAACAAAATTAGTAATTAAAATTTTTGTTACACAACAAGCTTAAAAAGTAATAAAGAATTATACTTAAGAATAATATATTTTTTGAATAATATTCGTATATGATACAATCAAAATTTTATATTATCTGAATATTATAAGTATCTAAAACTCAAAACAATATATGAAACTGAAAAGAAAACTAAGGATGATAGAAAATAGGAAAAAATTAGGAAAAATAAAAATAAATAAATAAATAAGAAAATATAAAATTTAGAATGTATCATATACGAATATTATTCAAAAAATATATTATTCTTAAGTAT
>CATIWM010590156.1:0-13165 GCA_949671775.1 Mallotus repandus | reverse complement strand
TATTCAAGTCAGTTTACGAGTTAACACTATATAATAAATTTGAAATGATTTTTATTGAATTGAATATTAATTTAAATTAAACATTTTATTTTATTTAAAAATTAAATTATAATTATAATTGAATATTTTATAATAAAAAATTTATTACATGCTAAAAATATATACTATATATTCCATTTCAAAATAGCAGTGCATTATACTACTATTCGAGCCGGTTTACGAGTTAACAATACATATAATAAATTTTAAATGATTTTTATTGAATTGAACATTAATATAAATTAAACATTTCATTTTATTTAAAAATTAAATTATAATTATAATTGAATATTTTACAATAAAAATTTATATTTATTATGTTATATTTATTATGTGCAAAAAATATATACTGTATATTTCATATCAAAATAGCAGTGCATTATACTACTATTCGAGCCGGTTTACGAGTTAACGATATATAATAAATTTTAAAATATTTTCATTGAACTTAATATTAATTTAAATTATGAATATTTAATTTTTTTAAAAATCGAGACAAACATTAAAAACACAAATTTTCACTTAAAAACTATAATCAAAATTTTATCATTATAAAATAAAAACCAATTAAACAAACAAAAATCAACTAAAAAATCATAAATTTTCATTTATGGTACCCAACTTTTAGTCTTGGTCACGCTATAGTATCTTATTTTTAGTGATAGTAATATTATACTGGCATGTCAGACTTGCAAATGTCACATCAGCACAGTGTGACACATGTCAATATGTTAGATGTCATGTGGTCATCTTTGGCCGAAATTTGGGATCAGAAACTTTATTGGTATTAAAACGAAAGATTAGGAAGTTTTTTGTTATATTTTAAAGGATAAGTATTTTTGTGGCATGAAGTCCAAAATCTGGGTTCCATGAGTGTAATTTACCCTACTTAATCAGAATAAAAATAAGATGCACACTCTTTTAGAAAAGGTCGCCGTAGGATTAACATAACAATAAAATTAGTCAACCTGGAACACAAGTAAAGAAAAAACACCTAATCACGTCCATCATCTCTGTGACTGGAGCCATCCTGACCGTTGATACAAAAACCCTTTAATAGAACACTCTAGAACCCTCAAAATCCTTCACCCCTTTTCAGTTGTTGCTCGCACTATAAAGAAGATACCGGCATTTGTTTCTGGTACGCTGTAGAATAGTGAAACTAGAAACTTCTTGGCTGTACTGGTTCTCTGTAAAAAAAAAAAAAAAGAAAAAATCTAATCTGGTCTGGTCTGTTCTGTTCAATAGAAATGGAAGAAGATTTCGATGTTGCAGGAGTAGAAGAGATGATGAAGGAGGATGAGCTGGATCTAGAAGACCACAGTCTTGCTCTGAAAGTAGGCGAAGAGAAGGAGATTGGGAAACAAGGATTGAAGAAGAAGCTTGTTAAAGAAGGTGAAGGATGGGAAACTCCTGAAAACGGCGATGAGGTTGAAGGTGAAACGAAACTGCCCTTTGCGCTCTACACTGTACACTACACTTTGTTTTTGAAAAATTTAATTATGAATTCAATCTGATCTTTATGATTTTTGTTATTTTTTTGAATTATTACAGTTCATTATACGGGGACATTGTTGGATGGGACTCAGTTTGATTCTAGTCGTGATAGAGGGACTCCTTTTAAGTTCACTCTCGGCCAAGGTAATCTAATTTGAGAAAGAAAGAATCATTATTTACTGCAGATTTTGAGAGTATTGTGTTGAAAACTTAAGCCGATTATTAGTATGCATTATTAGATTCTGGAAATTAAACTTTTTCTGAAAGAATTGATTTATGCATTGTATTGAAACATAAGCTTGTTGGTGTGTTGGATTAAAGATTTGCAGATTTTGGGATTGTTGCACTGAAAATTTAATTAATTTAATTATTATTTTTTTAATTAGTAAATGAATTGTATCGCGCTGAAGATTAAGGTATTTTTCTTAAAAACAAAATTAGCACACTTATTGTATTGAAATATAAGAATGAATTTGCATTTAGTATATTCAAGTTACCAGAACATATTAGTTATTTAATTACTCTTTTAGTCATTTTATTTACTCTGTTTGATTTATGGTCATTAATTGCTGCTCCATTTTGGACGTTTATGCTGAAAAGTGTATAAATATGTTTTTATCCTTCGCTATGATTTGATTTTGCTGAATGATTGGACAATTCAAAGCGGAGAATGATTTTTTATTAAAAAAATATTGTAGGCCAAGTGATTAAAGGATGGGATCAAGGAATCAAGACTATGAAAAAAGGCGAAAATGCTATTTTCACTATTCCTCCAGAGCTGGCTTATGGTCCTTCTGGCTCACCACCAACTATCCCTCCCAATGCTACTCTTCAGTTTGACGTTGAATTGTTGTCTTGGTCTAGTGTCAAGGATATTTGCAAGGATGGTGGGATTTTTAAGAAGATTCTCGTTGAAGGAGAGAAATGGGAGACTCCCAAGGACCTTGATGAGGTTTTAGGTTAGTTTTTAGTTGGTTAACTTTGACATTTCTTTGGTTCATTGCGACTTTGATATAAACTAGTCTAACTACCCTGGTTTTTATTAATGCAGTTAAATATGAAGCTCAGCTTGAGGATGAAACAGTTGTTGCTAAGTCTGATGGAGTGGAGTTCACAGTCGGGGAGGGTTTGTATTATGTACTTTTGTTTGATGATGATGTTCAGATTCTATGAGCTTTTTGTGGTTTCTAATAAAGTTTCTCTATATGCAGGCCATTTCTGTCCTGCATTGTCAAAGGCTGTTAAGACAATGAAGAAGGGACAGAAAGTTCTTCTAACAGTGAAGTCACAATGTAATGTCTCTTGTTTTGTAGTTTTTCTTGCTTAAAGCAACATTTTAAACTGCATTATTATCATTTTATGACCTTCTTTGGTTTATTCAGATGGATTTGGGGAGAAGGGTAAGCCAGCATCTTCTGGTGAAGGTTCTGTTCCACCCAATGCCACACTTCAAATAACTCTGGAGTTGGTTTCATGGAAGACCGTATCAGAGGTGACTAATGACAAGAAGGTTATAAAGAAAATACTGAAAGAGGGTGAAGGATATGAGCGTCCAAATGACGGGTCTCTTGTCAAATGTTAGTGTTTCAGGATGTCAATTAAAATGGAATGAGATGTATACAATAGATTAATGTACCTAATGGGTTCTACACTTTTTTGCTTCTGGCAGTGAAGTTGATAGGGAAGTTGCAAGATGGTACAATATTTTTGAAGAAGGGCCATGATAACGAGGAAGAGCTGTTTGAGTTCAAGACAGATGAGGGTAAAGAATAAGTTCTTTTTTCCCCCAATCTCACTGTTTTATCAAATGTTGTATATACATGTAGCTGTTTTTTTTTTTCCTTTTTTTTTTTCTTTTTTTGATAGAGCAAGTTATTGAGGGGCTTGATAGAGCTGTGATGGCAATGAAGAAGGGTGAAGTGGCACTAGTGACAATTGCACCAGAATATGGTTTTGGTTCATCTGAATCAAAGCAGGAGTTGGCTGTCATTCCTCCTAACTCAACCTTGTACTATGAGGTTGAGCTAGTCTCCTTTGTCAAAGAGAAGGAATCATGGGACATGAACACCCCAGAAAAAATCGAAGCAGCTGGTAAGAAGAAGGAAGAAGGCAATGTTTTGTTCAAAGCTGGAAAATATGCAAGGGCTTCCAAGAGATATGAGAAGGTAAGGGTGTGTTTCCTTATAGAGAGTTATTTTTTATTTTCATTTTTCAATTTTTAAAGGAAATGAAAAATTTTCATTTTCATAGAAAATTTGTAAAACATGTGTACTTGTTAGAAATTGAAAACTATTTTTCATTTTTTGAAAACAAAAATGTGTTTACTTATTCTCATCTCTAACTTGTTTTTCAAAGTAGAGAGATAATGATACGTATCAAAGTACAGAGATAATCTAGGGATTGAAAAGTAGAGTTTGTTTTGTCTTCTAATTCTAAAATAAAGTAATAAATAATGAATAAAAAAATTAAAAAAAATGCTATAATGAAAACATCGTGTTTTCAAATGAAAACACTATATTTTCATTTTATATTTTTTATGCGGAAATTTTTTGAAAACAACAAAAACTTGTTTTATACTTCTCTCTTAAAATTGTGAAAATAGTTTTCAAGTGAGATTTTTGTGAAAATAACCAAAGTAAACACAAATTTCTATTTTTTGTTTTCATTTTGAAAAATTTTCTAGAAAACTGGAGTAGTTTTCTCTAAGTGAACACAACCTAATTTTCTTTTCCATGTACCTTGTATTTTGAACATTACATGGCTTTAATTTGTCATGGTTTGTCACATGTTTGGCTTTGCTGACAGGCTGTTAAGTTTATAGAGTATGATTCTTCTTTTAGCGAGGATGAAAAGAAGCTGGCTAAGGCTTTAAAGGTTGCTTGTAACTTAAATAATGCTGCTTGCAAGCTAAAACTGAAGGAATACAAAGAAGCTGAAAAGTTGTGCACCAAGGCAAGATAATTGGAATTATTATTTTGCTTGATATTTCTGCATTCCGTATGAGTTCAAATTCAAATTTATATTGGTTATATGTAGGTGTTAGACTTGGAGAGTAGAAATGTAAAGGCTCTTTACAGGAGAGCCCAGGCTTATATACATTTGGCAGATTTGGATCTGGCTGAGTTCGATATTAAAAAGGCACTTGAGATTGATCCTGATAACAGGTATGACATCCGACTTTGGACATTGAGTTACAGCATGTCATTGCTTTGCAATATGAAATTGTGTGCGAACTACATACAGCTATTGAATTCTATGCCATTTTGAGCAGGGATGTTAAGCTGGAATATAAAACTTTGAAGGAAAAGATGAGGGAGTACAATAAAAAACAAGCCAAGTTTTATGGCAACATGTTTGCCAAGATGAATAAGCTGGGCCCTATTGACTCCGATGTAAGTGTTCCTTGCATTTACTAGTCCAGAACAGTAGAACTAGAAATTCTAGTGGTGGGAGGAGGTCAATCTGCAGCGGCAGCCTCTGACATAATCTCTTATTATTGAAAGAACCTGGTCACCTATGATGCTATTGAGATATTTTTTATAGGGATTTTCATACGTTTTTTGGACTGCTACGTTTAGTTGTATTTTTTCTCTTGTTCAGTCTTGCATTGATATGCCGATTTGTTTTGCATCTACAGAAATCTGAGTCAAATGAAGCAAAGCCAATGAGCATAGACAGCAAGGCATGAGGAGCAAGGAAGAGTTTAGATGACCATCTGGAAATGGAGGAGCAAATTCCTAGTTCCCTGTTTTATTTCTTACAATTTGTGGTTTTGCTTTTTGTACTGTGGAGAACTTTCTTATTCGGTATTGTTGGAGATTTAAGATTCTTCTAACATAAGGAAACTGGCCCAAATTTACACATATACTAGTCATTCCCCCCACCCCACCCCAATGGTACGGGATATAATTACTTATATAGCATCCTCATGATTATTATCTTTTATAGGCTAAAAGAGTAGAGTAAAAATGAACACTTGGTTCATAACTAAGAAAATCTCAAATAAAATAAAATTATAAGTTAATATAAAATTTTTGTACATCAATAACTTGTATAAATGGTGAACATAAGTAGTTGCATGTAATCATTAAATATAATTATTAAATATGCAATTGATAATAATAATAATAATAATAATAATAATAATAATAATAATAATAAATAATGATTGAAAAAAATGATACATTAAATAGATTATATTGTAGTTGATTGATCTAATTTCAGGGTTAAATAAGAGTCGGAAGCGTATAATATAAGAAAATTGATCGGGAATGTTTTACATCTCAAAATTTTGAATTGAAAATGATGTAAGTTGCGTATAATGATGATGTAATTAATGACTGACTAAATGCAGATCCATTTATAAGAAATTCTCTAATTTTTTTATGAGATTAAAGAAAAGAAAAAGAAAACAGTTTATTATGAATTATTGGTTTATATATATATATATATATATATATAGTTTTAAAGATCAAAAAATTTGTTTACTATTTTATTTAAGAAATATTATAAATTTTAAAAAATGTGCACATTAGCTTTTTTTAGAAAATAATGAAATATAAAAAGTTTTAGGGAAAAGGTCCAAATATGACCCTAATGTTTTGCCTGAATTTCATATTGGCCCTTAATGTTTTTTAAAGTACGTTTATGCTCTTGAATCTGACAGATTGAGTGTATTTAAACCCAACACTTAAACGTTGTTAGCTTAGCTGTTACCAAAGCTGATGTGGCATTATGTGGGACCTGCTTCTTGTCAAAAGAAAAAAAAGAAGCTGATTTGGCATGCAGGATCTGCTTGCGGTTATTAAAAAATGAGAGTAAGATGAACAACACATCGTCTTCTTCTTGTTATTTCTTCTCAGAGCTAAACCTAAATCCCCAATTACCAAAAATTACAAAATTGAAGAGTACCATTCACAGTCAACAATGAGAGCTTCTTCATCTTTGTCGACATCAATAACAAGCAACAATAGACGATATTATGACTATGAGGGACTTGTGAAGTATTGCGATTGCATCATCAAAGGGCAAAGACTTAAAGCCCCAATGAAGACATCATGGACCGACGAGAACCGTGGAAGGAGATTCTTCAGTTGTCACAATTATAGTGTAAGTGATGTTAGTAAAATTTTTTTTTGTTAATGATTAATATTTGAAAAAAAATGGTTATGTATGCAGATAAATCGAAATCATAGGGTTGGTTGTGGGTATTTTAAGTGGTATGATGGACATATGAGTGAAAGGGCAAGAGTTTTGTTAAATGAGCTAAAGGAGGAAAGGAAGATGTTATTGGCAGAAAAAATGGAGTTCAATCAGAGGGCAAGGTCCAATTAAAATGCTGATATAGCTGAATTATGGTCAGAGCTAAGGGAACTGAAGAAAGCTTGGGTAATGAAGGCTGAAAAGGTGGAGAATTAAAAAAAGAAGTTCATTGTAACATTTATTGCTGTTGTGATACCTTGGCTTTTGTTGTTTTATATTGTAGTTTTTTGTTGGTAGAGAATAGGTTATGTGTATGAGTTAGATGTATAATGTTGCTGTTAGGTTAGTTGTTGTTTATGTAAGGCACATGATGTGTAATGCCTTTGTGGCCATTTTGATAAGTAACACGACCTGTTGGTAATTCAATATTTTTTGAATGAAGATGCAGTGTTGAACTTGTGGTTGAATTATGATGAAGAAATGAAAAATTGAGTTGAGGCTAAAATAACATACAAATAACTCTCAAATAACATCCAAAATGAACCTGACAGTAATAGCATATAACATAGATATCATTGATAGAATTTAAACATTAACATGTGCATATGTTCTACCAAAAATATAATAATAAGTTCCTATGGAACTTGGTTCAACACTGATCAAGTCAAGTTCCTCTGGAACATTTTGTGATATTGCAAATATAAATAACATACTAATTGGTCTAAATATTCTCGAAAAATAACCTAAAAAATAGTGTTCTTCCTGTATACTTCATATGCTGCCCAAAAAAACCAACCACTTGCTCACATAATTAAAAGTAGTTATTGGACTTGTTGCTTACCCTTATTCTTCTGTTGTCTAATTCTTTGCTCCCTTTGTTGATTTAATTGTGATGAAGTAATGGTGGATTGCCCTCTCAAATGCAATCCTGGAGGTTGAAAGGGAAAATCAGTTGCGTATGTAAATTCGCTTCCGTCTCTTGTAAATTTGATGGTCCTGGTAGGCTGGGATATGCTAATTAAGCTCTGACTCTTCCTCCTATTTTGCCTAAGCTCATTCTTAAAAGGAATTAGAAACCTTCTTTTAGGATTAACACAGTGTCGACTGACATTAGTATCACTAGGTATAAGCATTTGTTCGGTAACCAATCCAAGCTGCCATTTGACAAATAAACAATATAGCAATCAACACAACAATCAACCATTATCACAACACCATCAATTCATATTCTCAAACCTGTATAAACAACTTCTCTTAAATAATAAACAAACAATAAGTAAACAACACAAGTACGCTGAGAAAATGAATAAACTAACATTCAATGCTGATTCTTCAGTGTTAGATTCACATAACAGCCATGTTCAGTTTGTCCTTGCACTTTACTACCACTTCTTACATGTTATCTCGAAGGTGCAGTGGAATCAGGTGTCTTCTTGGCAATAGGTTCTCCTTGTTTTCCCGGTAAAAGCAATGAAAATAATTAATGCACATTGAAAAAAAAACACATCATATGAAATGTACCATACAATCACATGTGTCTCCTTATTAAGGCATTTAGACCTGTTGTGACCTTGGTGTTTGCAGATTCCACATTTCTATGGAATTCCACTCTTAGAAAACTTGATTGATGAAGGATTTTCTTCATGTGGAGCCCTGATTCTCTTTTTCTATAGTCTACCAGGCAGGGGTTTCACTTGCGGTGGCTTAATGGGTTCATAATTTTCACATTTCATAAATAGTTTTCCTGGTACAGGTTATAGAGGATGCTGATAGGCTACATTGAATATGGATTTATAGTACCAGTCTGAAATGTGGGACTGCATATTCATCTTCAAGTACTACATAACACGTATTGCATGGGCACATAGGATACCAGTTAGTTCCCATGCCCTGCAAGTGCATAATTTTCTCTCCATAAACACAGTATGCTTATCATTACCCTCACCAATCTTAAACCCGTCATCACCATTGAAAACCATAAATTTACCCATTGAATCTTTTTTATTTTCATGAAATAATGCCATGGCACTTGGACTCTAGTCATTAGCCCAATTCTGTGCAGAATTTTTCTTTTCAGCAACTCTTCTCATTGCTTGAAGTTTGATGTCTTCTAGCATTTGGACTATAGGTTTGAATCTTGCTTCTAAAATCCATGAATTGAAGCATTCAACAATGTTGCTATTAACCATCCATGATTGACTTATGCTACTGAAATATGCCTTACATTAGTTGTGTGGGGGATATTTCAATAACACTTCTATAGTTTGCTTGTTCAAATCACCAATCTTCTGTAAGTTCTCAGCAAATTTTTTAGGAAAAGTACTCCATGCACAGACCCAAAATAGCTTCTTAAATTCACCTTTGCCCTATTGTCTTGTCTAATTTACGTACATATGTCGAGCACATTGGGGCAAGATAGTTTGAATAGCATTAATCAAACCCTGACAATCAACAAAATAGAATTAGTAGTATAACAATGATAATGCATCTTAATGATAAAAAAAATCAACAAAAGATAATTATTTACCTTATGCATGTCTGAAATGATGGTTATGGATTTTTCATCTTCTAAATTCAGCTCCTTCACCAACCACTGCACAAACCACTTCCAATTGTTTGTTTCTCCCTATCAATAACAGCCCAAGCTATTGGATACATCCCATCATCTGCATCTCTTCCAATTGTTGCAAGTAATTCTCCTTTACACTCACCTTTAAGAAAGCGCCCATCTAGACCTATGATAGGTCCATAACCTGCTAGCCACCCCTTTTTTAGAGCATAAAAGCACAAAAACATTCGCCTAAACACTCTTCTCCCATTTTGTAAATGGTCTTTGCATAGATCAATATGGGGTATTGTACTCGGATTGCTTAATCTCAGAGTTGCTGCATAGGCTTCAAGATACCCAAACTCCACTTTATAACTCCCATTCATTTCATTCATCATATTTAGTTTAGCTCTTTTGCACTTTGACAAGGTAACATGAACCCTCAATTCAACTTGCACAACATCTTTAATTTTTTTCAAAGTCAGTTGAGGTTTTTTGTTCAACTTTGGCTTTAACCAATTGGCTAGAAATGACTGGCTACAACTAGGAGAATCGAAGGTTTTATAGCAATTATGTTGTAGATTTAGTGTTTTAACTGCCAGCCCCAGATTGGAACCATCTTTTGATATTAGAATAACAAAGGGACAACCGAATTCAGTGATACATTTAGCTCTAATCCTAGTAGGCTCATTTGGTTTGATTTTCAACTTTTTTTCCTTCAACTACTGGATAACTTGCAATAGCTTCTCTTGTAGCTATAGCATTACTGAAGGTCATTCCCAGCTTAAAAAAAGGTCTTTTTTGGCTATTATATCTAACCTTATCCATTTTTGCTAGATTTTCATCTGGGGCTCTTTCCCTTTCACTTTCATTACTACTTTCTTCCGCTTCTCTATCCTCATCCTCATTACTACTCTCACTTTCAACCATATTTCCTAGCCCATCATTATTAATAGAACCTGCCCCACCTCCTTGGTCACTACCCCCTGCCCCATCCACCCGCCCCAATCCTTCATTACTAGCACCAACCACATTAGTAACTCCTACCCCTTTATTAATATAACTGCACTGTGTAGGTTTAGTATCATTATTGCATGCATGATCATCTCCTACTCCCTCATTACCCTCATTACTATTAGCATCCACAGTTGGAAGTTCAATTAGTAATGGTTCCTTAGCAATGATAGGTACATCTACCATATGATAAGCATAAATGTCAATCTCATTAACCCAACTATTCATTCTAATCAAAATGCAACACTTTCCTAATTCCAGCATCATCTTGGACTATAAACAACCCATCCTTCAATTTTTTCCCTGGTTCAAGGAAAAATATTGTCGACACATTGGGCTATCCTAGAATCTCTCTATACCTAGCTAAAATGTCAATACATGATAAAAAAATCCACATCAAAATTAAGAACTGTGTCCGCATCTCCATTGTTGTAATACAACTCATCTCCCTCGTAATGCCACTGTCCACCATAATTAAAATTTATATCAACTAAATCTATCATTCTGTCAAAGCAAAATAAAAATAAAAAAATTATTTATATGTGCACAGATCGAGGATGTGTCAAATAAACAACAAAAATTGCTAATTAAATCATATAAAAATTACCTTTTTGCCAATATCTACCAATAACGTTGGGGTCAAATACTTTTTTAACTTAATATTTAAATAGTATTTGGACATCACCATCATAAAAAATAACAAAACCACCAATAAAGAACATATTTATCCCTCAAGTGGTCCACATAAAACATAAAAATCCAATACATGAATGTATTGAAAAAGAAAGAAAACATACCTTTTCTTTTTATCATCAACACTGCTCCACCTTTGTTCGAATACAAATAAGCTTGTTCTTACCCTCACTCTCAACTGATGACCCACAAAATTAACCCTAAAATGGCAGTAAGATGCTCCCTATCACTCACAATAACTTGATTTTTTTCATTTTTCAACTTTTGGTAATTTCCCTTGGTTCCTCATTTTTTGTTTCCCTCCATTTTGCTCTCTGCTTTTTTACTCTGTCGATATTAACAATGTTTAGTTTTAGGGTTACGTTATTTTGGGTGGCAAAATGGATAAATCAGCTTCTTTTTTTTCTTTTGACAGGAAGCGGGTCCCACATAATGCCACATCAGTTGTGGTAACGCCTAAGCTAAGTCTGTTTAAGTGTTGGGTTTAAATGCACTCAATTTGTCAGCTTTAAAGGCATAAACGGACTTCCAAAAATATTAAGGGCCAATGTAGGATTCAGGCAAAACATTAGGGTCATATTTGAACCTTTTCCCAAAGTTTTAAGGGCTCAATATTATATATATATATATATATATATATATATATATATATATATATGTTAATGTAAGAGAGTTCTTGCTAAAATCCTATGGTATTGTTCATTTTTTTGCTAGAAAAACCAACTTATGTCCATTTTTTGGTCAAAAATTGGTTTCTTCCTTAGTTTTTTCCTTTGTTGATTTACTTTTCTTAGGTTCAATCTTATTTGACTCTTTTTTGTGATGGTTTTGATCTCCTTTTAATTGAGGTTTTCCTAAGTTGTTAGTAAGAGTAGGCTACTGGAGCCATCAAAGGAACTTTCCTCTTGTAGGCTGACTGAAACTCAGTCTTCAGTTGACATAGATCAACATCCATTTTGGAACATTCCTTCTCCACATGTTTATCAAGTTCACCCATGGTGCTTCTTGAAGGTCAAGTCAGATGCAGGTTTTAATCAAGATTCCAAGATGACTTCTATGGCGGTAATTATTCGTAATCATCAAGGCCAGCTACTAAATGGATTTTGGTTTTCTATACCAGTTTATTCAGCTATGGCGGCCATTAGAGTTCTTGTTGATCTAGAAAACCATTATTTGTTTTGCTTTGTAAAAAAGGGAAGCCAATAAAGTTGTAGATTGGGTGGTTAGGAATTTTGATGTTATTAAATATTACCCTTTGTGGGTCTTCAACCTACCCAATGATCTGATTAAAATCTTGCACTATGACTCTTCTTATGTTTAATGGAAAGTTTAAGTGTTCAAAAAATGTATATAAATTTACTAACTTTTTGACTATTTTTTTATAGGTTAAGAGAGTAAAGTAAAAATAATCACTTCAAGCTCCCTTCATTTTGATTTTTGCCATATGTTATTCCTCTAAAAAGTATCAGCTGTGAAGTTAACAATGTATGCATAGTTATTTTGACTATGCATCAAAGTTTATATAATTCTTGAAATTGAACTATATTATTATTAATTCAACTAAAGATGACAACAAAATAACAACTACAACAAACATAGCCCTTCAGTAGCAAAGAGGCTGAAAAATATAGTGACAAAAATATATCAATAGCAACAATAACACATGAAATTTGAAAATGGTTACGTAGCCTTCAATAAAGAGCGCGAGAGTGATGGGCAACCTTACTCTATATGTTGCTTGTAAGTCGACAAGTACCAATTTCGCAGCAGTACTGGCGCAAAAGGATCAGTCCTTCACTTGCTTATCGTAGCAGTGAATGGTAAGCGATATGGTGATTTAGCTGCACTTTCATTTTATGTTATTTGGAAGAAGACTCTTCTTGCAAGAGGTGCCATTCTGACCTAGTTGCAGCTATAGGTGGCAAAATGGATAGGTTTGGTATAAATGGGTAAGACCCTTAATCACCTATTTATTATTTATATGAGTACCCAAATTCATTTTTACCTATATAAATTTTAGGAATTTTTTCATAAATAGACCAAAAACCAAAAATATTTTTAAAACTAACTTTTCCTTTTTCAAAACTAACTTCCCCAACCTTTTTTCTTTCAAATATGGACTACTTTCCTTTCCTCCCTTATTTTTAGTTTTTTTTGCTAAACATTTTTTTT
>CATIWM010590086.1:0-14275 GCA_949671775.1 Mallotus repandus | reverse complement strand
AAATTGGTGGATATGGGTTGAAATACGAGTCTAGGAAGGCTATAAAAGCACAAGTTGTTGCTGATTTTATTGCAGAATGTAGTTTCAATGAAGTCAATGGGGAAAGTGAGCTCCGAGAAGAAAAAAGGCAAACATACCGTCTTTTACCTAGCACCTCTACAGGGAAAACTTATAAGTGGAATTTGTATGTGGATGGTTGTTGACCTTAGCAATAATCAATCTTGATTTTGATCTTAACAAACTTAATTTTGAGCACTTAATATGTTTATTTTAAATGTGTATAAGTTAGGACTCAAACGGAAGCCAAGTCAAAATTCATTGAATAGTAAGCTGAGATGAATAGTAACCAGCGACTGAAGCAAAGCTTCTATATTAACAGAAAGCTGAAATGAATAGTAACCTACAACTGAAGTAAAGCTTTTATAGTGATAGAAAGCTTAGATGAATAGTAACCTGCAACTGAAGCTCTACTTCTATGGTGATAACCCAACGGACACATTTTTGAATTATGAGATGAACAGTAGGCTGCGACTGAAGCAAGAGCTATTATGGTGACAGAAAGCCAAAATGAATAGTAGGCTGCGACTGAAGCTCTGCTGCTATGGTGACATCCTAACTGTCATATTTTTTAATTTGAAAAAGAGACGTTGGAGACATGTTTGACATCTCCAACAGCTATATTTTTGAGTGTTTATCTATATAAACACCTACTTGAGCTCAATTGAAGTTAAGACACTTGTTTATTACAATTTTCTATCTTAACATTCATCAAAGCTCTCAAACTCTCAAATATTCATTCTTTGTTTGTATATCTCTTGTGAGAGTTGGTTGTGTGATAGAAATAGGACTTCATCTTCATCTAATTCTTGGGATAGATTAGAAGGGAAGTGAGGTATATTTCTTAGTGGAATTGGTTTAAGTGTTTAGCCATTAAAACACTTGGGAATAGGTTTTAGAGTGAGCCTTGAAACTTTTGTTTATAAGGTTGTAAGAGTAAGCTTTAAACTCTTGTGTATACTCAATCTTGTGAATAAGATTGTGGGTGGTTAAAAATCCTAACTTAGGGATAAATTAGGTGGAGACGTAGGATTGTTGAGAATCAGAACTCCTCAAATACTTGTGTTCATCATTCTTCCTTCTCAACATTCTTTCAATTCTGGTCTATTTATTTTTAAGTTTTGATTTTTATTCGGTAGCCTTATTCACCCCCCCCCTTCCCCTCTAGGGCTCTTTCATATTTGAAAGAAGATAAAGAAAAACAAAGAATAAAATTGAGCAAAGAAAGAAAAAGACAAATGCAGTAATTGTAGAATGAAGAATAAATTAAAAAAAGAAAAAAAAAGCAAGGCAAAAGATATTGAGAGGATGGAATTTTGCAATTGTTCTTTTGTGTATGACACTCTCACAAAATAAAATAAAAGATAAAGTTAAATTAGTTATCTTTTTATTTTATTTAATCAATTAAGCAGTGGCAATATTGTAATTTTAAAGAAATAATTACATTTTTTTTTGTAAATTTAATCATAGTTTTTGTAGAAACGGGTCTCCATGCAAGCTTAATTTTTAATGTCATTTCAAGTACCATTCAGACACTAATTATTTGTATCCTATGAGTTAAACAGGTTAAAAATAAAAGTTTAAACATTATATATGTTAAAATGAAAGTTGAGAAGTCTTATAGACCAAAAGGAAAAAGTTCAGGGGTGAAATTATGCATTTGGCCATTTTTAATTAATGTCATCCTGATGTGTTTAAAAGAATTAACATAAGAAACTGTCATTTCCTGGGGCTTTCATGGGATTGATGGAGAAAACTACCTCATCAATCCCTTTGTTTGATGCCCCCTTAAACAGTTCCTTATTCATAGCTTCACTTACATTGCACCCTAGGCCTTTAGTCAACTCTCCAAAGTTGATGGGATTACTAGATGTACATATCTAATCAAAATATTGGGTTATCACTCCGTAAATTCCTTTATGTTAATTCTACCAGTTCCCTGGTGGACTAACAATCCTTGATTTCATTTCTTTATCTATATTGATTGACACAAGCATAGAAGAACTTTTATTGAGATCACCCTACTTTAACCACTCAACTCTAGCTTCTTTTCCTAGTACATTTCTTATTTCTATCCCAAGAGTCCTTCTTATTATGAAGTTGTGCAATTGGCTTTGTAATTCTTCAATTCTGATTGTGCATTTTAAACTAAGAGACAAGTTGGTGCCTACACCTTTTTAATTTCTCAAGGACTCTAAATAAAGCTGACCCTTGTGCTTCCCATTTACATTTATCTTGAATGATAGCTTTGGCCTCTTTATTGGTTGCCCAATGAGCATCACTTATGAATCTAACTTTTGACTTGATTAATCCCCTCAGTAGTTGAATGAGGAGTGGGCAATGATCCTATCCTAAGGAAGTTAAATAGTGAACCCTTGCTTGAGGGAATTAAAGGGTCCAATCAAGATCAATAGATGAAAGGGTTGGATCTAACCTTTCTCTAATGTGTTCTCACCCAGATCATCTGTTGTTCCACATGGACTGCTCCCCTGAAATCCAAGTCTACCAAGCCACAACTACTGATGACATTTTGGAAGTGAGTCATTCTAACTGGGTCTAGTAGCAAACCCCCCCACCCCCCACCCCCCAATTTTTCCTCCAAGCTAGCCACTAAATTAGAAGTCTTGAATAATTTTGCTAAGCTAGTTGCTTCTATAATATTGCAGGTAAAGTTGGGAAATAATGGCGTGGAAGAAGAGCTAGACTTGGGTCTTTTTTCCAATTAAAAAAAAAAGGAACAACCCGTATTTTTCCCCTGCACTTTTATTGTTTTATGGGTTTTATCCCTACAATTTTATTTACATGAATTTTATCCTAACACTTTTATTTCTCAGGACATTAAGTCCATAATGTAACAGAATCGTTGGTGTGTAATGCACGCGCTGTTAAGTGAGTCTGGGACTGGTATTACTTAAATTACCCAAATTTTTGGTCCACCTTTATTAACACGAACCACACCGTACCTTTAAAAAAAAACTCTCTTGGACATTAGTGGCTACTGCTACTTCCTCTTCTTCACTCTCTCACTTTCACACTCTTGTTGTCGTCGAGTATAAGGTGTAGGAATGGGTAAAGATTGTTCTCTTCTAATGGGTCTCTGGTTTCCTCATTCACGATGTCATCACCGACCATCGATGTTGCTTCAGCTTATCATCTGTTCAATAACACAGTAGGTCACTGCTGCTCCTCAAGATAGTGAAGACATCAGCCCTTGAAGCCTGCTGATAGCGTTGCTGCTGTTGCTCCTCAATAAGAAGAATTCATCAAATATGGCGAAGTCGCAAATTATTAAGGCATGTTCCATCATGGAGACTGCTATAAACAAGAAGGCATGTTAAAATGCTTAAATGAACAACAGCATGCCCCAAAAATAGTAAACATAAAATAAACTCACTTCAGCTTTCAATTCAATCAAGAGAGAACCTCGCAACCATCTTTTGAAGCATTTGAGGACCAGCACGGGCAACAAGTTTCTTCCTTTTTGTGCTCTGCAAGCGAAGCCATCTCTTGTAGACCAACCCAAAAATCTCTTTATCCTTATCGTTGTCCAGCTTTAACAAAACCGATCGGAGCTCATCATGAGGTGTCAACATTTTTTTAATGTAAAAGGTGAGGTGTCAATAGTTAACGTCAATTTGAAAATTACGTCACGCTCTGTTACATTAGGGACTTATGTCCTGAGAAATAAAAGTGTAAAAATTAAATTCATGTAAATAAAAATGCAAGGACAAAATTCAAAAAATAATAAAAGTACAGGGAAAAATATGGGTTATTCTAAAAAAAAGTACCTTATAATTTAGCGTTTTTTAATTTTTGAACTTGTGGTTTTTCCCGTGATATTTTAGGACCTTGTGATATTTATCGTTAGCAAATTTGAGTCAAATTCACTAACACCCTTAATTGTAATGATGTGGATGTCGACATTGATACTGATATCGGCATCCACATCAGTACATCAGCATTCATATTAGCATCCACATTAGCATGTCAGTATCTACATCGACATTTACATTAGCATCCATGTCATTATAGTTAACGGTATTAGTAAATTTGATCTAAATTTACTAATGACAGATATCACAAAACCATGAAAAAATCATAGATTGAAAAGTAAAAAGGTAATAATCCACTAGATGCATTTTTATACTTAGTTCAAGAAAAAAAAAGTCCTAAAGGCTCGTACCTGAGCTCATAGCTTTCATAGAGAATGGAGTGAAGTTCACCAACCAAATAAAAGTAGTTGTAAATAAATACCGCAAGGTACTCTATGGTCATGCTCCCTAGTTTTTATCTTTGAATTTTGTATTAGATGAAAGAGCACTATGTACGGTGCTTATGGAATTATGTAGAGCCGATTAAGCTGTGTGTCGACCAATAAAACAAAGTAAGTCAATTAAAGAGCATAAAAATGTATACTAGTTGATATATGTAAACACTTTGTTCGAAAAAAAAAATATATATATATATATATATATAAACACTATTTAAAGACAATCGGAAGAATTTTTTGATGGTATTTTGACAGCATGTTGTGCAGGGATGCCGTGCAATTTCAACATGCCTACAAAGCGTGGCCACATGGGTTCAAAAGCATGTAGCAATCCATCTGCTTATGCAAATTGACATGGGATTCACTTGACAAAGCTGCCTGCCAGATTATCAGCATGGGTTTGATCAATGGCCCCTTCCCCACACCACCCCTCTCTACATTTTTTCTATAATTTAACCAATGTTAATTTTAAACTGGCAACATTAGTTTTGTAAGGTTAAGTCCAATTCTTTCTGTTAGACCAGATTTTGGTCAAATCAAATCAATAATAAGAAATTGAAAAATTACCTATTTTGAAACCTTAATAAATATCTAGCATATGACATTTCGTTTATTAATTAATGGCCTCCCAGACAAGGCCAGGATTATTCTTTCAAAAATAATTTGATTGTATTATTAGGTTCTACTTTCTTCTCTTTTATTACTAATATATATATATATATATCACACCCTATGGTCATCTACTAGTTTTTTTTTTTGAAATAATTATGGAAAATTTATTAAAGCGAATCCAGCAACATTACATCAAAAATGAAAGGTGGGGCAAATCTGTTCCACACTTTCAGACCAGGCGTTGAATCAGCTGCCTTTGCAATGGAATGGGCAACTAGATTCGCTGATAGACATGACTAAGAGAGCTTATAGAGACTATTTAACAAAAAATACAGTCTTCAATTACTTGACCAAAATGAGACAGATGCCTTGGACGCAAATTAATAGCTTGGACAACATGAAGGGCATCGGACTCGAATAAAACTTGTTGAAAACCACTAGTTAAATGTCTGAAATATGTTCTAAAAATTGTAGACTTAATTAAAATTATAGCACTATTTTACTATTAGTATAATTAATAAAAAATATAAAATTTAATTCACATAAATTATGATAAGATTCATATTTCATAACATTTTAAAAAAAATAATATCATTAAACCTTAATGTTAACTAAGATTAGACAACCTATCCCCTAATTAGTTACATGGTCACGGATTTCTAATAATAACATAAGATTACATTGATCTCGGAAGGCCTTTGTCACACATTTCTAACACCTGGCCTCAAGAGGCCTCAAATATTGCAGGCAAGGAATGTCTAGCTCTTCTTTACATAGTTTAACATCTATGCATGAATAACCCTGCATAAAATCAACAAAGAAATAGTGAATTATGAATCAGCAAAAAAAAAAAAAATGAATAGAATACCATTATGCTTTTTATTTTTTTTTTAAAAATTAATAACTTGCGAATACCATTACGTAGATTTCTGATAATAAAAGAAGCTTTTGTAAAGCTTCATTTAAACATCTGCCATCGTTTATGTTTTTTAGTTCTCGGTACACTCCCCCAAGAATTGCTGTGATTGTAACCTGCATATATAAAAAAAAAATTGTAATTTTCAGAAGAGAAAAATATCTTCAAATTCAAAGTTTAAAGAGAAAACAGGAGATTAACAGGAGAATGGTTCTTGGCATGCTCACCAACATCACCAGTAAGACAGCTTAACGTTTTAAAAAATATAAAATAAAAAAATGAATTTAACACTCAAAACCTTACCACCATATACTCATAATGATCTGCAGTATGACTTTTTATTTTTGAGTTGCCAGCAGTAGCTTGTATTACACTTTCAAATTTCTGGTTTTCTTTTTCAACAATTTTGTCGCATCTATTCCCAGCAGCTATTGGATTTCCATCAACATCCACCTAAAAACTCAGTGCCAAAATTAACATCAAACAGTCATCCACTTGACTAAACAAAAAGAATTTGACTCACTAGGTCAAATTCCTTTGAGCCAGCACTAACTACGTAGCACAAGCCAGATTTTGTCTCACATACACAATGTAGTATGGGAACACCTCATGAGTTTTTCCCCCAAAAAAAAATAAAAATACATTAATGAAATTAATGCATATTATAATTCAACTTACAGAAAAACAACAAGAGATGCTGTATTCAGAGTATCGAAGTAAACACAATAATGCCCCTGCATTGAAACCAAAAATATAACCAAGCTGAAGCACTTAATTAATCTACAGTTTCTGCCTTTTTATTTTTCCCTTCTCTTTTCAGATGCAGAAAACATATACAATAACACGATAAAACAGTTAAAAAGAAAGCTTGCATAATTATTTGCAATTTACAAGCACTGGAAGTCCCCTATCACCTTAGGGATGGAAGGCTTAAACCTTGAACAATCTTCCAATGCATAAAATAAAAACATAAGCATACAATGATTTTGGAACAAGCAATTGTGGACAACAAATGAAGCTGGAAAACGAGTTGGATGAAAGCTAAAAGCCTGAAAACCAACTCAGTCAACCTAAGAGCGAGCAAGCAAGTAAGAACCAGAAGTAAAATATGAAGCCAGCTCAGCAGATTAGCAAAGCACTGATGAACTGCAGCATCATGGTAGCAGGAGGTTACAGAGAAATTTAATAACTGTTAAAAAAAATTGCTTTTGTGTGTACAGACTGCAGAGTAGATTGGTATTACAATTGGTAATAAGCAATCTGAGCTGAAAAAATTGGAGGGGAAAGCTGTTAAGATTGTTACAGCTGCAATAGAATGGTAATAAGGAATCTGAGCTGAAAAAATTGGAGGGAAAGCTGTTAAGATTGTTACAGCTGCAATAGAATGGCAAAGCTGTTAAAATTGTTACAGCTTCAATAGAAGCTGTAACAGCTTTAGAATGGAGATTTTGAACACAGAGAATGCTATTACATTATGATGTTTTCCTTCAGTTGTAGTTAACCAAGCAACTAGGCAGGCTCGTATCAGAAGTCCCACATCAACTTGCATTGATGAGCCAGACATACGTAACACTAGCTATAGCTAAGCTGAAACCATTTACTAGATGTATATAAAACCACATAAGAAAAAAAACAAGAGGCAATAAGTGTCAAGAGCCTTTACTTCTGAATGCTTCCGCGCCTCTAATAGCCTTTACTTGGCGATTAATTTCATCAAGATCTTCTCTTAGTGAATGCACCGGACCGTGAAATCCAACCTGACAAGACAATTAATAGAAATAACATAGTGATCCAACTATAAAATAATTATAAGTTAATCACACTTGCAAAATTATTTTATTTAGAAATTCAACCAGAAATTAAAAAAATTAACACAAAAACACAAAAGCATTAAACTTGCATCGAAGTTAATTAAATATAATTGAGAAAAAAAACACAAAGTTTTAATTTTTTTTTTCAACATCATGCAAAAAAATTAAGAAATAAAGTTGGTGGAAACAAGATTAAATAACGTAACTGAGAATTCTGTAAAAAGCAATGGATTAGAACATATATAATGCTTAAAAAGAACTCTCTTTAGGGCCATACCTGAATATTGAGAACACTAGTGTGGCTTCCAAAAACGAAGATAGGTAGGCAAAAGAACAGAGACCATAAAAAGATCTGATTTTTCGTTTTCATCCACCTGTCGTTTTCATTGTCCTCGTCATTGTAACATGTTGATGTTGTTGATGTAGATGAGGATGAAGAATTAAAACCCACTGCAGGTCTGGATAAAGCTAATGCTGGGTGACAAGGGCAGCTGGCTTTAATAAGTAGTAACCCAAATAACAACAGGGCCGCAGCTTGATGGTTCATAATCGACTTCAGGGCATCGCAAGAAGCTATTCCGAGAAGGGTACTGCTGTGTTGTTTCGATTGGGTTTGCTCAAGGGAATGGCTCAGGGTGTCTTTTTGGTTTCTTACAGCAACAGAACTGTTTGAAAACTGCTACCTTGAACTTACAAAAGTTGCACAGATGAATTTTGACGATTTGGAGAAACATAATAGATTGATTGGGGTTTGCCTGTGAGAGGATGGTGATGAAAGCAACAAGCCGTCTCTCCATTTCCACGATCATTGATTATTATTCACCCTAATCACTGAGGCTATTGCCATTGTTTCGTTGTCCACCTTTCTTCGAAAACTATAAGTTGTGAATTTCTGAACTTGGCCACTGATCTGATATCCCAAACTTAATTAATATTTTAGTAAAATTTATAAAAATAGTATAAGCATTATTTTATTTATATGGGTATTCAATATTATAAATTTAATAGATTTGTAGTTTATTATAATTATAATTTTATAGATATTTTTTCAAAATTTTTTAATGTTAAATTTTTTTTACTTTAAAAATAATCTATATATATATATCTTAAATGTCCAGCAGTAAAATTATTAAGTCAAAAATTTAATAAATATCTTGAAAAGTTAAATGTATCAAGTTATAAAAAAAATTTAATTTTTTATTTAAAATAAATATTTTTAATAGTTATTTAATATTATTTTTTAATTAAAATATTATTATATATATTTTAATATTATTTAAATTTTAAAATTATTTATATATTACATATTTTTTTACATTAAATCACTCAAAATATTTTTCCTAAACCGTTAAGAAAGTAAAAAAATTACAATAATTACTTAATATTATTTTTTAACTAAAATACTATTATACGTACTTCAATACTAATCTAATAATTTTAAAAATAAAATTTATTATAACTAAAAAAATTATGGCAATAAAAATTAAAGAAACTAAAATTAATGTAATTTATTTAGTTATTATTTCATTCAAAATATCATTTTATTTAATAGTCCACGCATTATGCGAAAGCATACTAGTTATATATAATTATATAATATTTCTTTAATATTTTTATATATAATAATTTAATTTTACAAACTTTATAGAATTATAATATAATAATTTATTACATTCTTAATAATTTTTTATTTGAATAACTTCATAAAATTTTTCAATAGTTTTATGTTAATATTTTTTTTAATCAATTATTTTATAAATATTTTTAATTTTAATTTTATTTATTTACTTATGAAATTTAATTTAATAAGACTTATAAAATTTATTATCGAATTTCATTTATATTAGATAAAATAGAAGCAAATTTAGTTAAAATAAAAAAGATAGTTTCCAACAAAATTACATCTAAATTTTTATTTCATTTAATTATATTGCAAAGAAATAGAAGTTAACCTTATTAAAGTGAGAAATATACTGTTAATTAAATTAGATATAAATTTTAATTAATTTAATTTTCATTAGAGATAAAATTAAAGTCAACCTAATTAGAACATAAAACATATTTTACATTAAATTAGAATTATATTAAATCAAAGTTAACCTAATTATAATATCAAACATAATTTCAACTAAATTAGAATTACATTTTAATTAATTAAATTTAATTTTTATTAATAAATGACTAAATTATTCAATTTTTATATAACAATGAGTGAATTTTTTTTTTGTAATTTTGCTTGTCTCTCCTCTTAGTACATTTATATATACTAGTAAACAGTCATGTATTTCACACGTGAACAAAAGAAATTTTTAAACTCTTAATCATAAATAAATGATTAAACAGGTACTTTGATACTACTACTACTATTATTATTATTTAAATAAAAGTTTAAAAATAATAAATATTTATTTATATAACAATTTGATATTAACTTAATATAGTTATAATTTATTGAAATTTTGATAAATCTTTTATTTAAATAATTATATGGTTCTCCTTCAATATTTTTTATAATTAATATTTTTCTCAACTCTAGAATTAATTTTATAAAAAAAAGTATGAATGTAATAAATTATAAGATAATACAAAATCATTAGTTAGTTTTTAATAAAAAAATTTTAAAAATAAAAAAATTTTATATTTTCTTTATATAATAATAATTTAGTATTACAATCTCATTACACCTATAATTAATTACAACTTTAATAAAAAAATTTATTTAAAAAGTAATACTTTATTTCTTCAATATCTTTAATATTAATATTTTTATTCACTCAAAAAGTAATTTAATGTAATTTTTAATTTTAACTAATAAATAAATGATAAAATTAATTAATTTAATGTCAACTTTTTTTTTATTAAATTTTATAAATTATCTAAAAGTGATAATTATACTACTTTTCTTACAGAAATACTACTGTTAAACAAATTATATGCTCTATTTTTTAAAATATGATTACAAATACAAAATCAAATAAAAAATTTAATTAATTTAATTTTAATTATTTACTTAATAAACTTTATTATAATAATTTTTTCAAAATAATAAGAGTATTATTTTATTTATATGTCAAACTAATTTTTCAATTATGATAATGTCACATTATCACAAAGTGATTTATTAAAATTTTAATAAATTTTCTATTTGAATAATTATACAACACTCTTTCAATATTTTTATTTAAATAATAATATAATTTTACAAACTTAATAGATTTATAATATAGTAATTTGTTATATCCTTTATGTATTTTCTATTTTCTATTTAAACACATAATCTTTCAATATTTTGACGTTAATATTTTCATAATTAATTATTTTATAGAATTTATTAATTTTTATTTTAATTATTTACATATTAAATTTAATTTAGTAAGATTTATAAAATTATGTTGTCTAATTTGATTTATATTAGGTAAAATATAAGTAGACCTAATTAAAATAGAAAAAAATATATGTGCTTTTAACAAAAATACGATTAAAATTTTAATTAATTTAATTTTTATTAGAGATAAAATAGAAGTTAACCTAATTAAAATAAGAAACATATTATTAATTAAGTTTGATATATTTTAATTAATTTGATTTTTATTAGAGATAAAATAGAACTTAACCTAATTTGAATAGGAAATATAGTTTCTATTAAATTAGAATTACAGTTTAATTAATTTAATTTAATTTTTATTAGTAAATAACTAAGTTATCCAATTTTTATGTAACAAGGAGTGAAAATGTTTTTGCAATTTTGCTTGTCCCTCCTCCCATTCGTACATTTATATATATATTATAGACTAGTATACACCACGTGTGAACACACCTAATTTTTTATCCGTTTTATATAAAACAAAATATAATTTTGAATTAAATAATTTTACATAATAACTAATTATTTGAAAGTAAAATTTTAAAATTTTAAAAATCAAAAATGAAAAAATGAAAAAATATATATGTATATTTTTTATTTATATAAAAGGATATCATTTTTAATTCAATTGTATAATCTGTGTCAATTTTCTCTTTTAAAATTATATTTAATATTCTCATCTTTTAATTATAATTGTAATTAATTACTTTGTGAATAAAAAAATTTAATAAATTAAATTTTAATTTTTCTCTTAAAATTTTTAAGAAATAATGACTTTATTAGTCCTATAAAGTTACATCGATTTTTCAATTTATATTCTATAAGATTTAAGTGTTTCAATTGAATCCATAAACTTTTTAAAAATTACAGTGTTAGTTCTAATCCGTTAAATTTGATTGAACTTGCTAACATGTCAATGTCTTTCTGTTGGTTAATTTTTTGATTTTGAGAATTTACGAGCGTGCCAGAGGAGCAAGAGTTCTCAAAAAATTAAACTGACTTCTTCAAATGAAAATGGATTCCCAAGCGCCTTTACCACAATTTGCTTGGATTTCACACAAATAAAATAAATTTGATAATGAAAGGAATGGTTTGAACAATTTAAAAAAAAAAGGAAATTGTATTGATTTTTATGGCTTAATACAAAGTAAAAGACAAACAAAGAAAGACATTGCTATTGATAAACTAAAGAAAATAATAGTAGTTGCTAATGATTTGGAAAATAATTGTCAGATGATGATTTATAGATTATAGATGATTATTGTGTCCCTTGATGATGTTTAAAAAAAAAGGAAATTGTATTGATTTTTATGGCTTAATACAAAGTAAATGTAACACTCATACCCTTGATTATACATTAAGTGTTGTATATAGTTAGGCTAGAGTACCGGAGCTTGTACTTGATCAAGGATCGAGAAGTTCTAAATTTTGATGACACTCAAAATGAGTGAAATATTGAGAATAAGAGGGATATGAAGTTGATGTGGAGAAAAGGACAAGAACTTAAATGTTAGTAAGATATGAGGAGTCAATTGAAACAATAATTGTCCTTAAGTGAACAATTGGAAGTTAAAGAGTTAATAATTAATACTAGCATTTCATTAAGGGCTAAAGGAGACATTTTTCACTTAAATCTATCCTAAAATACCTAGAATATTTCGGCCATAAATGCTAAAGGAAAAAAAAAGGGAGAGTAAAAGATAGAAAGGAGAAGAAGAGAAAAAAAAAAAAAACAAGGAATAGCTACTCATTCTTCAAAGGGAGCTGATTTTTTCAAGATGAATTTGGAGGTTTAAAACCATTTCAGGCCATTAATCATCATCTTTGAAGGTTCTAGCAATTCATTTGGTAACTATTTGGAGGTTTTTGGTTGATTTAAGTTAAGGTTTATAAGATGCAGTTTTCGGGTTCATTTTTTTTGGATTTTTAGTCTCTGTAATTTAATGATATCTTGAGTTATAGAGCTTTAAATTAAGTGTGAATTGATTCTATGGAAACTTGAAAGAGTTATCCATGACTTTTTAGCTTTGAGTTAGAGCTGATTTGCCCTGTATGATGATCTAACGAAGCTGAACTTTTTAGTGCTCAATCTGTTAGAATAAACTGACCTTGTTGTGTTTAGCTACTCATATCTCCCTCTATAGTTGTCCAAATGAAGTGAATTTTTCATAGAATTTTCTAGGCATATAAATATAAGATTGATTCAAATTTCAGCTCAAAATTTCTTTTCTATAAGTCCGAGGAATTTTTCAAAATTGGCCCTGAAAGCAACCATTTTGATTATGTAAATCAGGTTTACAGAGTTCATGAGTTAAAATTAGTCTCGGTGTTTCTTGTATATATTGAGATAGAAAGCTTCAAATCAAGTGTTGTTTGATGATATGGAAACTTTGAAGAATTATCTAAAATTATTTCTCTTTTGTCTTGATCTGATTCAGACTCTATGTTAGTGTAATAAAAGGAAACATATTATTGCTTAGTTTCCATTGCTGGTTTGCAAAAGATGGATTATTTCTTAGAGTTATTCCTCTATACACATCTAGTTGAGAAAAAAAATAGTATTAAATTATTTTAGACATATAGGGTAAGTGATCTGGAAAGTTTCATCTTCAGATTAATTGTATATAATTTTTGGAGAATTTTTAAATTCACGTTATTAAATTTGTCATAGTTGGTAGCTTCATATGTTTAGGTAGTTTGGTGATGTTATCATGTTAGAAAAAGGTTCCATTATTATTAAGTATTTAAAATAAGTAAATTATGATCTATTTCAGCTAAACCAAGTGGAAAAGAGGCTGACATACAACTAACAAGAAAAGGAAAAAAAGCAATAAAGGCAAGTGAATATTTTAATGTTTTATGTAAATATAACACTTAAAAATAAACAATTATAAATTTATTTGTTAAGCTGATTGGATAAGAGAAATATGTATATTCTAATTGGTAGATGCTAAATTTTGATTATTTTGATATTTGATTGTTGTGTTGATGGTTGTTTGTTGTTGAGATGAGATTGTACATTTGAATGAATTTTGCTAAAATTTGAGTGCCCTGTTCAGTATAGAATAGCCGACTTGCTTGAGCTATATCTAGAGTTTTATAAGTCAAAATTGGATACCGTTTGTTCCTATAAAAACTTTGAGATGCTATCTACAAATTTGATAGAAATATAGAAAGCTTAATTTTTCTGTTTTGATTTCCAAATTGGGAAATACTTTTTATTGCTTGATTTTGTTGACAGCTTG
>CATIWM010590080.1:0-12815 GCA_949671775.1 Mallotus repandus | reverse complement strand
GGCAGTTGTTTTTATTTTTTTTTGTTGGTTCTTTTTCAGTTCTATGAGTTTTGTCGTAATGATTTTTTTAGTTGTTTTCATGGTTATTTTGGTGATTGTTTATGTTTCTTTGGTTGGTTCTTTTTCAGTTTTATGAGTTTGTTTTGTAATAATTTTTCTGGTTGTTTTGACAAAAGCCTAAAAAACAACCAAAACTCATCATTTTCTTCATCATCATCTTCTTCTTTGTTTGAAACATATCATCACTTTCTTCTTCAACATCATCACTTTTTTTTTTCAATTTGTTTTTCTGAAAAAATGAATAAAAAATAAAAAAAACCAAGGAAAGAGAAACGAAAAAATAAACTAGGGGAAAAACAATGAAAGAAATAAGAAAGAAATAAATAATAAATAGAAAGAGAAAGAAGAAATCAGTTAGGAAAAAAATAATGGAAAAAATAAAAAAAGAAATAATTACGTAAAAATGAAAAAAAATACACAAAGCACCGTAATTTTGAAAATGCTTTTGTTAGTACCATATTTTTGAAAATATTTTGATTACCCTTAGTGATTTCTGTAATTTTCTCTTTAATAAACGGATTATAAATGAATTAACAGATTTATTCATTATGTGATTTTATTTAAAGTTGTGTTATAAACGAGTCAATTCGTTTATGATCCAAAATTACTAAGACTCAATCCAAACATGTTTAATCTACGTGTTTGGCATGTCGTGTAATTATGCCGTGATCCATTTAATTTGACATCATGTTTTATCATTATGTCTAATATATCGAAAATAAATAGATATCTTCATAAATTAAATGTAATTACATGATGTTTACATTTATCTAACGCACATTATCATATTTATCTAAATTAATTAGTAAATGATAATATATCATAAATCTAATATGATACACATTTTTATGATGATAATTGAAATTGGAGTCTCCACTCTCCACCTAGAAAATAAATAAAAAACACATGTATAATTTTTATAATGAAACAGTTTCATTAGCCATTTCTTACTTGTAATGTCATTAGTGTTAATTTGAGATTGTTAATAGGAATAACAAAAATGTAGAATAGAAACAGGAAAATTAAATAAAAGGGAAGAAGGAAATTTATTTGATTAGCTATCAAAATTTTCTTTTGAACATTTTTCTTCATTGGTCAGTCACATGCAAGAAATAAAAGCATGTAAACCATGAACAATATAAATCCACCATTAAAAAAAGAAAATTGTATTCCAATTCAAAGATACATAATTTATTTTATACAATCAAAGATATACAAAAATTTCAAAAAAAAAAAAAAAAAAAGAAAAGGAATAGCCATGATAATTATTTTCACCTTCTTCTTAGAGCTATTAAACAAGAAACAGCAGCCATGATAATTGCCATTGCAACAGAACTCACATCATCAAAAATGGTAGCAAATCTCAATTCCTGAAGATCCCAAAGAGTTGAAACACATAGAAACATCCCTTCAAATACTCCTACCAGGATTGCCATAGTGCTCTATCAAATCAACTTCCATGCAAAAAATACTTAGAACTTAGAATATATACAATGAGGGTCCAAAAATAAATTCAAATCCTATAATAAAAAATGCCAAAAGGAAATGAAATGACCATTGCTATAGATAAAACATTTTAAGTGAAATTTCATTTGCTATAGCAGCTTGGATTCTTTTGTTAATTTTCCTGATGATAAATAAATGCAACTTCCAGGATGCTTCCTTGTAATTTCTTGATAATCCAACTGTACTAAGGCCTCTTTTGTTGTCACTAATTTGGCACTTGTCTTCTGATATGAGGATAGGAGGTGCATGATAATTGCCAGTCAAATAGTTTTTTTCACTGGCTTAATAATTAGCAAAAGAAGTTAACATTTATTGATATAAATGACCAAAAAATTTAATTATTTAAAATAAAATTTTAAAAATTATATATAAAAAATAAACATTAAAAGAATTTTATTTTCTTCATATAGAATCCATCTAACACTAATATCTTTAAAATAGTCGAAATCTATATAACTGTTAAGCATTGAAAATATTAAATGTAAAAAATTAACAAAAAGCAATTTTTTTCTATTAATTAAAATTTAATTTATATGAGAAGCACTTTAAAATTTATTTCCAAATATCTCAAATTAATACAATAAATATATATTTTTAAAATCTTCTAAAAATAGTTTGAACTTGAAAATATCTTAAGCATTCATTGCAGTAAGATTCCATTTTTCTTCTTTAATCATTAAGATAAGCTCATTTATAAAATGTGAACTTATTTCTAGCACATTTAGCATCTAGCTAGAATCAAATTATACCATACATTAGGATTTTTTTTTTGAACTGAAAATACATTAGGATTTTGTATGTAGAAACTATAAATTGTAATTCTAGCTTAAAATAATCCTTTTTAAAAAAAAAAATTGTCTATTAAATAAAATACATTAATATTTTCTATCAATTGACTGTCCCACTTCAACTTAATTTTCGAAATTGGCTTACAAAATCTATGTTACAATTAATTTTTCTTTTAATATTCATACCTACAAGTTATAGCAACCAATCAACCATAATGTTTTTTTTTTAATACCTACAAGTTTTTGTATATATATTTTTCCTCTAATGGTCCAAGTGTACACTAGCACCATCATGACACATTTATGCATACTTATAAATAATTCATCATACATCTACATCAAAAAATAGCATTGTAATAAGTATAGGCTCTACTTTATAAAAATAATAATGATTTAAATATGGAAAAATTCTCTTATCCTAAGGCCAATAGACAATTAAACTAGAATCACACATCAGATAACATTATTTTTAAAAATAATTATACATTATATTATATAAAAATTTACATGAATATCAATCAAATTCAACTTGTTTAATATTTTAATAAAATAAATAAATTACTTAATTATTAAAATAGCTTATTAATTTATTCATTTAATGGATTTTGCACTACATAATAAAAGAATGATAATTTTTTCTTCCATAAACGTACTAGTATACTAATTAAATTATTCTAATTAACATATAAGATTAAGAGATTTTTATTATATAGGTCTGAATAAATTGAATTAGATTAATTAAAATTTAGTAGGTACTGATTACTGTGATTCAAAATAAAAAAAAAAATATTAATTAACAATTACTAAATTTTTTTTTACCAAATTAATAATTACTAAATTAGATAATTTTTTTTAATAGAAAAATTTATCTTATCTAATAATCAATATGGACAAACCGACATTGGCGAAAAATTAATTTTTCTTATGATATACTTCAAAAAATTAAATTCAAGAAAATGGCATGACAAGCCTAAAAAAAAAGGCAATAGAACCGATCAAATCCTGCCACATACTGATATAAGTCATCAACTCAGAAATAGACAACCTGGAGATTACATCTGCCAACTCAGAAAAAAATTAGTATGGACGTTACCTCACGCGATACTTCAACAAAGGACAAATTACAAATCCTTTTTAAATACAAACACCTGTCCACGCTTGCTTTTAGCGCGTGGAATTTCGTATCCAATAAAATTCTCACATCTTGTGAAAAACCCTCTATTATTGGGTGAAAACGGTCACTTTCTATTTCAGCGCTTGGGAATAAAAAATTTTAAACATTCTTTAACTTGTCCGAACCTGGATTATCATTATCTTGGTTTCGATTTTAAATAGCGAGGGAAGGAAATTTAATTATTGATAATAAAAGGCAATTTTGAAAAAAAAAAAATTTGTAATTAACAGATCGATCTTTGTTTATATTTTTGATTGAATCTAAAAAAAACCCAATTTTTTGTTTGTTCGTTTGAATAGTAATCGAAGGAAAAATAATGGGATTATGGGAAGCTTTTCTCAACTGGCTGAGAAGGTAATGTCTTTTTTTTTTTTTTGAATCATTCTGTTTGGATGCTGAGAAAATTCTGTTTTATGATTTGGGTTTTTTTTTTTTGGTGGAAGTGAAAAAGTTTATGATTTTGCTTTTGATGGACGATACTTGTCATGATAAAGTTCAATTCTTGATTTGATTTTAGTGTTAATTGTCTTTGTTTAGTTTGTAACCAAAAATTATGGAGAAACAATTTTGTTATAATGATAGGTAGATTTTTGGTGGAAAAGAGGATTTGGGTTCTTGTTTTGGGGATTTATTTGATGGGAAAGTGTGAATAAAAGGAGGATTTTTTTTTGGTGCTGCTTAAATTAGTTTAAATGATTATTGGAGAGAGTGTGTGAAAATTTTGGGTTGAGTAGATAATGGTGATTGTTTGAAATACAGGAATTTCTAGGTTTAAGTTTATTTTGTAGGAAGTATAAAGGATCTGAATTGAGGATATCAAGTGCTCCGATGGGATGTTCGATTTGAAGTTGGTAGATAGGTGAAAATTAGTTAGTTTTATTGTTTGAATGGGCTGTTTAGCTGAATATTTGAGCGAGATGCTTGATTTAGGCTTAACCATAAATCAAGTCATCCTTTGTCTTGGATGGTTTTAAATTATAATTACAATAATTTTAGTTTTTGGATGTGCTGCCCCTTCTATTTTTGCCTTAGTAGTAGTGATGGTGGTGGTGATGGAGGCAATGGGACAATATGGTTAGAAGTTCATGTGAGATGACAGTGTTGGTTTCAAGGATGCTAGGAGTAAGGTTGTTCGGTCTCTACAAAGAATGACAAATTAGGTTTTGTGATTTTAGAGATCTTTTGTATGGCTTCTTGGAGGTTCTTGGAGATTCATAATGTGATGAGAAGGCACTAGATTCACTTTCATAAGTTCAAAGAATGCATCCATGCAATTGCAGTGGTCCTTCGAAGAATTTGCTGACATTCTAATGATGTTCTTCCTAGTGTTGAGTTTCGAGGGTTCCAATTGGATGGCTTAACTTCAGTATTCAATTATTTGGCATCGTGCAGACAAGAGAAGGATAAGAACACTTAGCAATGAAAGAGTTCACGAATAGGGTATTTCAGCATCAGAATTTGTGCTAAAGGCAGTTAGTGAAAAAGATGGCACGTTTGACAGTTAAAACAGTATATATTTTGTTCATTCCTTTGTGTCTTATTCCTTTTCATTTGGCAGTTAAAACGTCTTTTTTTTCAGAAAAAAATTTAAATAGTCAGTTATAGCTTGAGAGTTTATATTGCTCTGCTCTCTATGAGTTGAACAGCATAATTTCATTTTTTGGTATTATAGATATTTCAATTTTCTTCAAGTCTGTTACTTGCCTTTTTCTGGAAATATGTGCTTTTGGATTGAACCTTGAGATATAATTTCTTTCTTTTTAATATTTTCTCTGTTTCCTGATTGTTAGTCTCTTTTTTAAGCAAGAGATGGAGTTGTCTCTGATAGGACTTCAGAATGCAGGGAAAACATCACTTGTAAATGTTGTTGCGGTAAGTGAAAGAGTTCATGATATCTATGTTTCTATGTTTTTCCTTTCTCTTTTTGTTTTGATGCTGATGGCAGAATTTCTGTTTCTGGCTCTTGCTTCTCTAGACTGGTGGATATAGTGAAGACATGATCCCTACGGTGCGTACTTTTATCGTAAAATCTTTTGACCACTAGTAGAAAAATTATATGTCAGATATCTCTTATTTCTATTGCAGAAATTTTAATTCGTTGAATGGACATGTTTCAAATCATCTCTTTTTCCTGCAGGTAGGATTTAATATGAGGAAAGTAACAAAAGGGAATGTCACAATAAAGCTGTGGGATCTTGGAGGTCAACCAAGGTTTCGCAGCATGTGGGAGAGATACTGCCGTGCAGTTTCAGCTATTGTGTATGTATAATTTAAACCATATATATACATGAAGTTTTTTGAATTTAAATATTTCTAATTCTCTCAAAATTATAGGAAGATCTTGGGATTTTCTTTTATTGTTTAGTCATAGTGTTTTCTGATTGATTTTTCAAAAATGCTCATCTCTCAACATTCTAATAATAGTACTGTTTTCTTTATATTTGGTAATAAAGGAATTTTAGGGATATCTTTTGATGGAGAGTAGGATTTTTTGTCATGCATTTGGGTTGGCACCTCTTGTGTTATTTTTTTTTTCTTCAAAAAGAAATGGTCAAAAAGAAGTTTGTAGATATTTTCTGCCGTTGTTTGCTGCCCTTGAAGTTCTTGCATAAGGGCACTTGGCATAGTTTTGTTCTAATACAAGAACCCATTTAAAGAGTGTCCTTGACGGAGTGATTGCATTTCATGATGAGCCTTCCATCTTTTTTCCTTCTGTTAGTAATGTTATTCCTTTCTATTTGCAACAGATGCAATTATGCACACGCCCTTTCTATGTTGCCTATTCTCAAATTTTTTGGATCATAAATTTGAGAGCATTGTGATGAAGTTGTGACGTTGGTGCAAAAATGACTGTTTATGCTTTTATCTATATTTGGATAGAGCCCATGCTATACCAATTCACGAAATGAGCTTATATCTATAATTTTGGATATATGTTTGCAGATATGTTGTTGATGCTGCTGATTTTGATAATTTATCTGTCTCAAGAAGTGAACTTCATGACCTTTTGAGTAAGCCCTCACTTCATGGTATTCCCTTGCTGGTACTGGGGAACAAGATTGACAAACCGGGAGCTTTGTCTAAAGAAGCTTTTACAGAACAAATGTAAGTGGAGCATTACAAGTCGTTATTGGTTTCGGTTGTCAGCTGCTGTTATAATTTTCATACAAAATTCCGCAGCATTTTGATAACTATATGTTGTTTTGCAGGGGGCTTAAGTCTATTACTGACAGAGAAGTGTGTTGCTTCATGATTTCATGCAAGAATTCCACCAACATTGATACAGTTATTGACTGGCTCGTAAAGCATTCAAAATCAAAGAATTGAATTTCAGTTCCTGTACTTCTCGTTACGATTATGACAATTTTAAATGGCTGAATGAGTTTGATTGAAATCGCATCTGCTATGTCTAACTGGTTTATAGCTGTCTGACCATCATTTTTCATTTCTCTGCTTGGTTTTAATCATGGTATGTGTAATTTGTGTTGCGTCCAGGTTTTGATCACACACTTGTATTTGTTGTTGGGGTGCAAAGTAGTTTGATTTCTATGTACAGATAATTAATTTGTGATTTGCAGTGTAAAATATTCAACTCGGATTATGGTTTTGAGTGAAATAATATTAGTCATCGAGGTTTATTTCTTTCAACAACAGCAATACGGATTTTTGATTGCATAAAAAGGCAAAATCAAGGGTTCAGGATTGCTTTATCTTTGCATTTAAAAGCAGAATCAAGATTTCAGGACTAATGCCGAATTTGACAAAACCTGTGGACTACAATGATATAGAAATTTTGACAAATTTCTTACTGCTGTGTCTATTGTGCTTCACTGAATTGTATACGGTCTTGTGTATCTATCTCATATACAATGCCGAGCCCCAATTTCTAGATTCCCCTGAAAGTAATCACCACCTCAGGCGCAGTTGTACATCCTTTAAAAGGATCTAACATGGGATTGGCGTGTAAGAAGCAGCAAAGGTGATCTGATGCAATTATCAGATTTGTAGGTAGTTTGACATTATAATAGAAAGTACTCCAGGTCGTCCCTTCGTCTCTGTAGATTTCAACTTTACACATTGGTTCATGATAATACCACCAATCTCCAGGAAGCACTGCACAAATAGCAAAACAAGAATATTGCTCCAGTTTGAATGTGGATCAGATAGCTCTATTCTGCACGGACTCTGCACCCTCTGATTGTTGAACCATTCAGGAATTTCACTTCCAGGTAAGTACAAACAAGGAAAGTTAAGGGATGATGATCCAATGCAACTCTGTACCAAATCATTGCCTACAGCATTTTAGTATATATGCAAAAAAAAAGTTCAGAAGTACTGTAGTGACACAGAGAGAAAGAGACCTGCTGTTGAATTTCCGGATATGAAAGCAGGTAAGTTTTCAGCCATGTAAAAGCCATGCTGATTCTGACTTGGTCATCCCATTTGGCGGTGCAATTTGGAAAACCAATATAAAAACTTGTGTCTATGTTGTTTATAAACAGATCTGCAGGATTTAAATATAAACTGCAACTTCTTACAATTAAACGTTTAATGCTACGTGAAAGATCTCCTTTCGTTAACCCAAGCCTCTTGCATCTAACAAATGCCAGATATTCAAGTCCAGAAAGTTGTAATATATTTGGAGGAGTTTCCAGTGAAATGCAATTTTCCACATCTAGACTTTTAACACTCGATAGAAGATCTGGTAACCTCTGAAGCCTGTTGCAATTAGCAAGCTGAATATATTGAGAAAGTTGAAACAGATTTGGAAGCTCTTCTAACAAAACGCAATCTTCCATGTCTAGTGTTCTAATACTTGGTGGAAGATTTGGTAATGAATAAAGCCTTTTGCAACTGGCAAAGCTAAGATATGTTAGCTGACAAAGTTGAGTAATGCTTGATGGTATGCTTACAAAATCATTTCTGCTTAGATTCAGATCTTCCAACAATGCCAAGCTACCAAGATCATTCGGAATTGCTCCGTCTGCAACATTGCAGTAACTCAAATCCAGTCTCCTCAGGACACGTAAACCTGATAAAGAAGGCAACACAAAAGCCATTGGATTTGGTTTCTTCCATGGTACTAACCATGAAGGAAGGAAATCCAATGTTTTCACTGCTAACATTTGTCCTGTACCAATCCCCACCTACATCAAGCTCCTCCAAGCCTGCCATATTTCCTAGCACATCAGGAAATATACTAAGCCTCGAGCAGCCATGCAAATTAAGAATCCTGAGGGACTTCAAATTGCTTAAGCTACTTGGAAGAACCCTGAGGTTTTTACATTACAACCCTTAAAGTTCAATAAAGCAAGCCTTTTTAGAATGCCAATGGATCGGTGAACTTCAACGATTCTAGTACAACCTTCAAGATTTAGCTCTTCTAACTTTGGTGCCAGTCTAAAATCTGGGGTCTTGATTAAATTTTCACAGCAAGCAAGATCGATGATCTTCAGGGTCTTTATTGGCTGTTAAAAGACAAACATAAAAAGATAATCAAATTAAGGCTCTGAACATTGACAAGCTCAATAAGCAAATAATATATGCATGTAATGCAAAAACATACATTTATTTCCTTCCATAATTGTTCGATGCTGCTGCAGCGCATGCGAAGCTTGACAAATCTATCAGGTTTGAATGTTGACGGCAAGGACATGGAAGAATATTTTAACCATTCCAAATACCTTAAATTATTAGAAAGGTATTCAATATCATGAAAAATGTGTACATTCTGAAGTATAAGCAATCTCAGATATTTCATCTTTGAGAAACCTTTAGCACTCAAATGTACAATCTCTTCTTTATCAAATTCACAGTCCAGAACTATGCCTTGAATTTGTTCTGTGCCCTAAACATCAAAAGCAGCAAGAATTAACAACAAACACAGATAATTTAACAATACAAATATAGTTCATTACTATTAATAACTTACCGCATCATTCATGAGGATGTGATGGAAATCCTCAGAAGTCCATATCCTACTGCGTCGTCCCTGGTCTTTCGGAGACTCGACGAATAATTTCTCGACCCATTTCCTGGAGCAGATCATGCATCCACACTTTGTTGTTTGAAATAGTTATAAGAGATTTATCAGTGAGTTCTCTTATGCCAATATCAGGGTGAAACCCACAACTTTCTAGTACTTTCACAATATCCAAGAAAGTTTTCTTCACAGTTTCCTCCAATCCATCAAAACTGACCTGAAGCTTATTTTTGAATTTTTTCTTTAGGAACATCATTCAGTTTATCCAACTCACTATTCCATTCTTTTACAGTTTTACCATACAAAGAAGAGCCCAAAACATTGAGAGCCAATGGGAGTCCGCCTGCATATCTTACAACTCGAATAGATAGATTGACATAATCTTCTGCTGGAAAATCATTCTTAAAGGCTTTTAGACTAAAGAGATTAAGAGCTTCATCATGATTTAATCCTTCAACTTGGTATATTTTATCAATTCCATGCTGGTTTAACAAATGTTCATCTCTAGTTGTTTCGATGATTCTACTTCCAAGACCAAACCAATCATGATTTCCAGCTAGTTGGTCCACATGATCTACATCATCAAGAACAATCAACACTTTTTTACGACATAACCTATTTTTTATCTCATCAATTCCTCTATAAACATCCCATACATTTGTCTCCTTTTGCTTCAGGGTTGCAGATAGAATCTGTTTTTGTAAAGAAAGTAACCCAAATTTCTTAGATTCTTCTCTAACATTTGAAAGAAAGATGCTACCATCAAACTGGCTATAAATGTTTCTATAAACAACACTAGCAATTGTTGTCTTTCCTATTCCTCCCATCCCACAAATCCCAATAATTCTTGCATTACTCTGCTGCTCTATATTTAAGCAAGAAGCAATCTTTTTCAACCTTGAATCCATCCCCACATAATCCTTCGCTGTGCTAGAGTTTATTGTTCTCATTTTGACAAGAAGTATGTCTCTAACAATGCCTCGGATAAACTGTGATTCATCCCTGCATTATAAAATCACACTTACATTATGTTTGGTTTAATTCCATCAAGCTAGAAAAAATTCATTTTTTCTAAATGAAATTTTATTAATAAAAAATGAATTCCAGAAAAAATTCATTTCTAAATGAAGTTTTATTAATAAAATGTGTTTGGTTCATATAAATATTTTATGAAATTCATTTCAAATGAATTCCATATTTTTTATTATTTTGTATTTGGTGAAAATTTAAAGTTCAAGTTAATTCTAAGCATTGGTAAAAACAAATGATACTTATGAAAATAAAAATAATAAGCGGTATTTTAGTTATTTGAAAATATAGACTTAAAAAGTTGTGGAATTCATTTGGAAATTCTAACTATTTTGATAGAATTTTATTTAGTGATAATAAATTTCACAACTTTTGGAATTGTAAATAAATTTTACAACATCTTCATTTAAACCAAACACAATTCTATAAGTTTTTGTGGAAATTTTTTTTTAAACAACTTGTGGAATTTATTTATATCAAACTCATTTTTATCTGGTAATTGAACATGATGTTTAAGTTTAGATTATATCATATTAACGGAAGTATATCTAAATTTGTACAATATATCATCATATTTTTAAATAAAAAAATAAAATGAAATAACAATGACTAGAACAAAACTAAAACAAAATCAATCATTGAAATATAAAAATAAAAGTGAAGACTAGTGTTTGTTCGTGCAAGTGGCAACAATTTGAATTTTTCTTAAGATATCTAGTTTGTTCTTATGTAAAGAGACAATAGGCGCTGAGATAGTTTTATTAGGGGTGAGAAAAATAACTGAGAACCGAAAATTGAACCAAACCAACCCTATTAAATTCGGTTCAGTTCAATTTTTCTATAATTTTTTAAATTTCAATTTGAACCGAATTGAACTGAAATATGTTCAGTTCAGTTTGGTTTTACTTTTAAAAAATAGGAATAAATCAAACCGAACCAAACTATTATATTATGTCATTTTATAAATGTATAAATCTAATTTCTATATATTTCACTCATTTTCCTCAAATTCTTAGCTCATTTAGTCCTCAAATCCCTACCTCCTTGAATATTAAATAATTCTTTAAAGGTATGTAAATTAATTTTTTTACTTTGTTTTAGAAATTTTTTCTTTTTTTTAATATGATTTACTTGGGCAATTAAATTGAATTTTTAATATATTATTGATTAATTACACTTTCGTGTTCTTTGAATTTGATGGACAACTAAATTTTAAAGATTAGAAAAGCTAAAACTTGGACCATACTGATAATTTTTATTTGCTACTTATATTTTTAGAAAATTCTTCATGTTTCCGTGTTTGTACGTTGCCGTTATTAAAATTTTTTATGGATATTTAATATTTTACTATTTTTTTTGTTAATTGTTATGGACTCCTTTTTATCATTTGAATTTTTATTTGTCTTGAAAAATTTGTACTCTTAATAAGTGTTTTTGAACTTAATTTAGGTCCAATGTCATTGCCCCATAAAAAATTTCATCTATAGCTCAAACTGAAATTTTAAACCGAATGGTTCAATTTGATTTTAAAAAAAATGTATAAACCGAACCAAATTGAATAATTTTATTTCGATTTTATGTACTTTTAAGCTAAATCGAACTGAACCGTACTCACCATTTTAGGACCCTTATAGGTCCATCTAGATTGATTAGATTAGTTAGAACTTTTGTTGCTACCTGAGTGATTACCAAAAGAGAATTAAAAAAAATCAAGTGAAGAGGAAGTGAATAAGCAAATAAGTACCCATTTTGTAAATCTTGTCCACAAAGATTGGCAACTTCTTTGATTGCTGTTTTCCACATTTTCACCTTCTCAATGTTCTCCTTCACATTCACATGTTCAGATTCAAATCTTCCAATCTGTTTGCGCAGTTGGGATGGACTCACATCATAGAAAATGGGCAAAACTGTTTGCTTTTCAGCTTTCGTGCATTCATAAATTTCCACAAGCTCATACAAACACCAAGTTGAAGAAACATAATTTCTTGAAAAGATGACAATCAAAATCCTTGAGCTTTCAATAGCTTTCAGCAGTTCTTGAGAGATACTTTGGCCTCTTCCAATTTCTAGATCATCCTTGAAGGTGATGATTCCTTTTGCATCCAACTCTCTATACAAATGGCTAACAAAACTATTGCGAGTGTCTTCACCTCTAAAACTAAGAAAAACATCATATTTCCATTCTTGAAAAGAAGAAGAAGAACAAAATGCTAAAGAATCTTTATCACTAGCCCGAGAAGCCATGAAAATAGAACTCAAATTCTTGATTGTGCTT
>CATIWM010589701.1:0-16324 GCA_949671775.1 Mallotus repandus | reverse complement strand
AATGAATAAGCTTTAGACCAGAATTAACTCCATGTGCACCAAATGGAGAAGATTGATTCAGATTTGTACTTTGAGCCCACATTGCTTGAATTAGCATATGTCATGCTTCCTTCATCTTCTTAGCACATGCCCATGTGATTGGACCTCCATCATCAGTGAAAGGGTCTTCAATCCTTATTGGATTAAGATTGCTTGTTACATATTCAATCCTTGTTGGATTAGGACTGCTTGTTACATATTAAATCCTTGTTGGAATAGGATTCCTTCCCACATCTTGAACCCTTGTCTGATTAGGATTCCTTATCATATTTGGTTTCTCATCAGATACTGGAGGTTAGTTGCTATTATTTATTGGTGTTTATTTTAAAGTTTATATAAATGCCATTTTATTCTATGATTTTTATAGTTGTTGTATATTTTGTATGAGTTCCATTACTTTGCCACTTGATGGGTATGGATTGAAGTCTATATCCGTCTGTAGTTCAAAATGCTATTATTGACATTTAAGGTTAATGACTACTTTATTCCTGGTTGGTCTATTAGTATTCTTCCAGATTGCAAGACTGAAGTTTATAACATTGCCAAGGTATATATAAACAAATAAAATGTATCTAATTATTTGGTTACTATTAAAAAAATGATATTGAAAACTTTTATATGTACTTTTTTCAATTTTTTTATAAGTAGGTTAACATTCAAACATCAATTATGGAGACTAATCCAAATGATGCTAAGGCTGATAATCAATTGTAATGGCAATGGAGGGCAGAGAAAGCCTTTGATATAAATAACTATGGCTTCATTAAGGGTAGTACTTTGGCTGCTAATGAACTTTTGGATCAGAAATGAGCAACAAATGGTACAAGTGATTACTTGTGGGTTTTGACCAAGTAGTTTTTTTTCACATTACATTTTTTATTTAAGTTTACATAGAAAATTATAAGTATTTTTCATATGCTCATTCTTTAAAATTTGTAACTCGCAGTTACAATCATAATGCAACCACCGTCAATAATATAATTCTCCATGTGTGTACTAATGGCCATGTTGTAGATTTGTTTGTTAATGGGAAGTACTATGGTATGTAATTGTTTACAATTTTTTTTTAAAAAAATTTGGTGTTAATTACAATATTTGTTTTTAATTTTTATTTTTTTTGAAATCATTTTTAGGTTCATAAGCTGCACAAGAAAATTTGAATGGAGATTTTATTTTTGAGACACTAATTAGATTGAAGCATAGAAATAATTAAATCTCTTTGGTTAGCATTTCTGTTGGATTACCTGTATGATTTCTACAACCACCCAACTAATTTTCATTATTTTGAATTGTTTTTCCTTGATATGTAACATGATGACTTTTGCTTTGTTTTGGCTAGAACTACGGTGGGTTTTTTGACCCAACCAGGACTGGAATTCGAGATCCTGTCAAATTGATAGCAAAAAGTAAAAAAGGAGAACTAGAAGTGGTTATGGATATTTCATCTAACAGATGGGTATAAATTTTTGCTTTCTTCGGTATTTTTGTTGCATGATGAAACTGACAGCATCATATAGATCTATATTGCAATATAAGAGTGTAGATCCACGTTGCAATACGTTGGATATGGAAGCATTCTCTCCTTGATGCCAATGGAGATTGATAACATAAGAAAGATTCAACTCCTATAAACTAGGGTCAACATCTAAGTGAAGTGTTGAGTCAGCAGATTTTACAGACCATTCTTGCAGCCTAAAACCCTTTATAGGAAGAAAAACTTGCGACTTGAAGCCTGCGGAGTGTAAAGGTCGCCCATTTTCTCCACTAAACCCACTAACAGACTAGTTCCTACTTTTACTCTTAAAGCATTAGCATTACTACCACTCACCCGAAAATCTCTCCACAGATGGTAACTACTTAGTCTTTATATAGAATTCCACCTTAATAAGGTAACTCATCTAACTCCCAATCAATTCACTTCCTTTTCCATCTCAATCACTTTACTAGCTTAATCATCGGAGTGGGATCATCAGGATCCCACCTGGTCCCATCCTTACTTTTATTCTTTTACAGTTCAACTAATCACAACCAAAGATTCCCAAAGAAATAGAAGCTCAAGGAGACCCTTTTATCATTAGTGCGTGTGAGCATGGAATTTCCTAATTTTTCACTATTTCCTTGACGCTGCTATCTCATCGCAGAACATTCAACGACGATGACACCCAACCACCGGTGGTGGATCCACCACTCACTGGTTCTTCAAGCCAACATCCTAATGATTCTCAAGTCATTAATAATAATAGACCCCCATTGGAAACTGCGATAGAAAAGGATGAACTAGTATCCATCCGTCAAGATCTGTTGGCTTTGCTAAAAATGCTTGATCAAGTAATGGTTGTTACCACTGGCACACCACTAGAAATGAAAGAATCGTCAATTCCAAAATACTGCACTCATCAAGTGCAGAAAGATAAGGCACCAATTGAAGAGATTGCAAGCCCAGCCATTTCTAGTGAAGATTCGTCATGGGATGAACTGAGCGACACTGAGGAAAAGAGCATTCAGGTTATTGATGCTGAGGTTGGAGAGAAAGTAATGGAAACAATAAAGAAGTGGGGAGTTTTATCACCTAAAGAGATAAATTAGGATTTGGCTTACACTTCACCTTTAACTAAACAACTTTTGGAGGTACCTTTCCTATCTAAATTTTAAAATTTCACAGTTGGAATCTTATAATGGAGCCTCCAATCCTCAGAGTCATTTGGCAAAATTCGGTACCATAATGCATCTTCATACTATGGTCGAGGCCTTGTTGTGTCAAGTGTTTCCCACTACTTTAAAAGATGTGGCTCAATAATGGTATTTAGGAGTAGATGAAGGGTCTGTTACCTCATTTTCTCAGTTAGCAACTTTGTTTCAAGCAGGGTTAATCACCAACATTCTTACCAAGGGGCTATCTACAGATCTGCAAGAGATTATGCAAGAGGAAGGAGAGAGCCTTCGGAGCTACATCAGTCACTTCAATAAAGTAATTATGCAAATAGAAAACATCAGTCATACAGAAGCTTTAACTGCCTTACAACAAGGCACCAGGTATGGCAAGTTAATATATTCACTTTACCTTAACCCTTCTAAAAGCTTTACTAAGTTGATGAACAAAGCACAAAAGTTCATAAGGTTGGATGAGGCATGGCGATCCTTAAAGCCATAAGGTTAATTCACTAAAAAATGACCTAGGGAAGATGATGGTCGAAAGAGTAGAGAAGATAGAGGGTGAGGTCAAGATGATAGAAGAATTCTGTATCGGCACAACAATTACACCCCACTTAACACTTCCAAGGCAAAGGTATTAATCTGGGTTAAGAAATCAGGAGACAACGTTCGCTAGCCAAAGTAAATAAGTTACCATTTTGCAGGAAAGAGAGATCGAGAGAAATATTACAAGTTCCATAGAGATGTCGGTTATGAGACCAAAGAATGCAAGCATTTGAAAGAAGAAATTGAGCAGTTGGTGCAAGGATCATTAACAAATTTGTCTGATCCAGAGCCATAGACGACAGCGAATGATACCTGATAAAGCCATAGAAAAGGGAACTCAAATGGGAGCAACAATAGAACCTATAGGAATCATTAACATCATACCAGGAGGATCCTCCTTGAAAGATATGACAGCCAAACGAAAATGACTTGCAGGAAAAATAATGTTTGTAGGACTCAACAAGCTACAACATGTGGCACCAGTCATATTTACCTCAAAGGACGAAAATAAGGTAACATCTCCTCACACAAATGCATTAGTGGTGGAAGGTGTGGTTGAAAACTTTGTCTTACAAAGAATGTTAGTAGATGATGGAAGTGTGATTAATCTACTAACATTTGAGGTGTATGTAGCTTTAGGTTTAAGTCCTAATAAGCTTCGTCCAGTCTACACCCCTCTTATCGGGTTGGGCGGAAAATGGGTGCTTATCGAAGGAGCTGCACACCTGACAGTTGAGTTAGAAGATGAGGAGCATGTCAAGAGGTTCAAGGAAGAATTCATGGTTATTGACATCCCTTTCTCTTATAATACAATCATTGGAAGCCAATTTTATATGATATAGGGGCTTGCACATCCATCAAATACCTAATAATAAAGATACCTACGAAAATGGGAGTAGCTATAGTCAGAGGAAATCAGAAGGCAGCAAGAGAAGCCTACTTGTGTACACTAAAAGATACCTCATAATCCCCAACTGTGGAAACTCTGGATGTGCCAAAGAGAGTTAACACTGAGCCTTTGGATGAAGAAAGGGAGCTAATACTTTCAGCCATTAGTAAAAACTTTTTATGAGAGATCAAATTCAAAAGGTCTTAAAGGCTGATGAATCAATGTTTGCTTGGGACCCATCTAATATCACAGGTATAAACCATGACTTGATATACCATAGGTTGAATGTCGATCCATAGGCAACACCCATAATTTAGAAAAAACAAAACCATACCCTTGAGAGGCAGGCAATCATATATGTAGAAATTGATAAGTTAAAAAATGTAGGCTTCATAAGGGAAATTTTTTACCATGAATGGTTAGCCAACATAGTATTAGTCAAAAAGTCTAACGGAAAATGGTGACTTTGTGTTGATTTCATAGATCTAAATAAAGCATGTCCAAAAGATTGTTATCCCCTTCCTAATATATATCAACTTGTTGATTCTACCGCAGGTCACCAACTCTACAACTTTATAGATGCGTCTACTGGATATCATCAAATCTCAATATGCAAGGAGGATCAAGCCAAAACAACCTTTGTCACTGACAGAGGCATATATTGCTATCAGTTCGCTTTTTGGCCTGAAGAATATTGGAGCCACCTACCAAAGGTTGGTGAACATGATCTTCAAAAATATGATAGGAAGATTTATTGAAGTTTATGTGGACAATATGATCATCAAAAGTTTGAAGGCATAAGATCACACTAAGGATTTAAGTTAAGTAAATCCTTGGGTTTCATGGTATCATAAAGGGGTATAAAAGTAAATCCAAAAAAGATTCAAGCTATCATCAACATAATATCTCCAAAAATAATTAAGAAAGTTTAAAACCTGAATGGAAGAACTATAGCCTTGGGAAGGTTCATTAGTTCTTCAGCCAAAAGATGCATGCCTTTTTTTCCAGATGTTGAAAGACCTGAAGAACTTCAGATGGACAAATGAGTGTTAGTAGGCTTTTGAAGACTTGAAGCAATTCCTCAGCTTCCCACCTTTATTAAAGCGGGCATAATTAAGATGAAGTATTGTACTTATATTTATCTACCACTATTGATGTTATTGCTTTGGTGTTGGTTAGGGAGGAGGATAATAAGCAAATGCCTATTCACTATGTGTCTAAAGTGTTAAGAGGTGCTGAACAATGGTACCCAATCATTGAAAAGATAGCATATGCAATTGTGATCTCAGCAACAAGGCTCAGACTTTACTTTCAGGCACACACAATTGTTATTAGAACTGATGTGCCATTGCAAAAGTTGTTGCAAAAAGTTGAAACCTCTGGAAGACTTATGGAATGGGCAATCAAATTTAGAAAATTTGATATTCAATATGAGCCAAAGAAAGCATTGAAGGCTTAAGTTTTGGCTAACTTTATGGCAGAAATATCAAACTTACAAAAAGAAGTCATAGAGCAGTAGGCAATAAACAAACGAGAATGAAAGCTTTACGTAGATGGAGCTGTAGTTGTAAAAGGAGCTAATGCATGCATTATTCTCCAAGGACCAGAACGAGTAGAAATTGAGTACATGGTACGTTTAAATTTTCCTGCCATAAATAATACTGCGGAATAGAAAGCCCTTATTGCAGGACTATTTATAGCTAATGAAGTACATGTAGAATGTTTGATGATACATTCTGACTCTTAACTTATGGCTAATCACATAAAAAGAAATTTTTTTGTAAAAGAGCCGCAAATGATAAAATATTTAATGAAAGTTAAAAAGTTGCTGCAGGAAATGAAAGAAGATATAGGATAATGGACCTTGGAGCAAATACCTAGGGTAAAAAATATAGAGGCAGACACATTGTCAAAAATTACAGCCTTAGATGCGCAACCTCCCAAGGGTGTTCTTAAAGAAATTTTATGGCACCTAAGTACAGAAGAACATTAAGTTCTTGTAATAGATGCAGGAGAAAATTGGATGACTCCAATAATTAAATACTTGTTTGAAGGTATTCTCCTTATAAAGATAGGGAATCTAAGAAAATCATTCATAAATCTACCAACTATTCTTTTGCTGATGGAATTCTATATAAAAGATCTTATAACCAACCATGGTTGAGATACATCTCTGTAGATGAATGCACCTATGTGTTGCAAAAATACATCAAGGCATCTGTGGAGCTCATGAAGCTGCAGACTCTTTGGTAAGAAAAGCAGCTCTGTAAGGATACTTTTGGCCTACAATGCTTAAAGATGCTAAAGAGTTGGTAAGAAGGTGTGGGAAATGCCAAAACTTTAGTAGAGTTATACACAAACCTTTAGCGAACTAGAGATCCATTGGCTATGCCTGGCCTTTCACTCAATAGGGTATGGACATCTTAGGTCCTTTCCCAATTGCCATAGGTCAGAGGAAATTCCTTGTGGTGGCCATAGATCACTTCACCAAATGGGTGGAAGTTGAACATTTAGTCACTATTACACTAGGTAAAATCAAAGACTTTTTTCATAAAAGCATCATTTGCAGATTTGGAATACCTCACATATTAATCACAGATAATGGAAAATAATTTGATTGTGAATATTTCAAAATTTTTTATGATGATCTTAATATTGAGTTACGTTTTATTTCTATAGCCCATCCATAAACTAATGGAATGGCAGAATTTACTAATCGAACCATCCTTCAAAGCCTTGAGAAAAGGCTCGATCAAGTTAAAGGCTTATGGGTAGATGAGCTATACAACATCTTGTGGGATTACAGAACCACACCTCAATCTTTCACAAGCAAAACACCTTTTTCATTGACTTATAGAACTGAAGCAGTCATACTTATGGAATTGGAAGTTCTAAATTATCGAGTCATGCACTTTTATGAGCTGCAGAATAAAGAAGTCTTGAAGGTAAACTTAGGCATTCTGAAGGCAAAAAGAGAGCAAGCAGTAGTTCTAATAGTAGCTTACAGGCAGAAAATGGCTAAGTATAATAATCAGAAGGTTAAGTAAAGAAGTTTTTCTGAAGGAGACTTGGTGATGAGGAAAATGGAAATCACTAAAGGAGATGCAGGCATTGGAAAGTAGGGAGCCAATTGGGAAGACTTGGTGATCAGAAAAATGAAAATCATTAAAGGAGGTGTAGGCATTGGAAAGTTGGGAGCCAATTGGGAAGGTCCCTATAAGGTCATCAAGGTAGTTGGACTAGACACCTACAAACTGCCATGTTTTTTTAGTAAACTATCTTTTGGATTAAAGTAGTAGCTTCAATTTCCTTATCTTTTTATGTTTTCTTTCTGGTTGGTGAGAGCAACCTTAGTTATTGTTTTGAATTCCTTAAAAAGGTTGATTAAACCTTATAGTTGTTTTCAATTCCTTAAAAGTGACACTTTGTTCTAAAGTCTTAATGTAAATGCATTCTGATTATTGATGAAAGTATATTTCTTTCATCTTTTGGTCTACAAAATATTTATACTTATATTTAGATTAAGGTAAAAGTACACCTTTACATGGTGGAAGGAACTTTTTTCGTAGATAAATTTCAGTCCTTAAGGCTTTATCATGCCTCCTTTCACGTTCATTCTTTTACTCATTCAAATCTATGGTAAGTTTGCTAATATGATTCTTGTATGCTTGAGTTCTTTCAGTAAGCAAAGTTAAGGAATTTAACACATGCAGTCACATTAAGAAGTCAAATATATTTATATAAAAATATATTTCAAAGAACAATACGAAATAAAGTTAAATATACTATAACCTGAAGAAGTTGGCTTTGTCTAGTAGCTATTAAGTTTGCATCCTATGGCAATAATGAGAAGGCTGAAATGGCACTAGCAATAGGTGACATGCAAAATAAAGCCTTCACACCATATTGCTTGTGAAGTGAAGAATGCACCCTAGATACCGAAACGGTTGCAGCATCAGAGCTCTCAGTAATCTCCATCTTCAACTTCTTTAAAATAGGTAAGCTCAAAGGCAACCCTGCCGAAGGGTTGAAAGTAACATCAGGAGGGCTTGTCAAAATACCTAGCTTTTCAAAGGCTGTTTTCTCAGAATCCTGAGGAACCTTAGTACTAACAAAAGTAATACCGGAAGTCTTGTACACCTTCCGCATCTCATTGAGCTTTTTGTAATCCATATCTGCAGGTAAAATACCTGATGAATATAATAAATTAATACACTTTTACCAAAAAATAAAGAGAAGAATAAAAATACCATCATCAGAAGGGCAAATTTTCTTTTTCCTTTTCATTGAATCCATTGCGATACTAAGAGGAATTTTTGACTCAATCAAAGCACAAACATATAAGTCTAGGTTGAGATAGCTTTATAAAGGACTCAATAATCTCTGAGTCTCCTTTCTCTAAAATAAGCTCCTTCCCCAAATCATAGGATGAAGTCCATCCAGTACTAAAATCCCAATCATCATCACTTTCTAAAATAAAAAACTTTTCCTTCCAACACTTTTGGGTATAGGGAAGTTTGATAAAAAGACTCTTGGAATGGGGCAGTAAGAAAGGTGGAACCTCTCGGTCAACCAAAGTATATAAGGCTTTAATAATCCTATAATTTATAAGAATGCCATGTTCTGTAGATAGCAGACACAAAGCTACCACAATTCTCCAACTATTTAGGTTTAGTTGGCTTAAAGTAAGGTTTAATTTCTTCAATACATAGATGTAAAAAGGGGCAAAAGAGAATCTAACCCTAGTTTTCAAAATTTTCTCATAAACAAAAAGACATTTAGGACCTAAATTATAAAAAATCCTAATTGTTAGATAAGGGACAAGCATTTTAAAAGATGAAGGGATCAAATACATATGCCTTAAAGTTTTTAGGTCATAAACATTTTAAATGGAAGACAAGTCTACTGCGCTAGGACCTATAGATGACATGATAGTATCACTGGTCTTTCCACCAATCTCGGTGGAACCAGATTGAACCCTAGAACCACCTCCAAGTTGAGATCAGGTCCTATTGGCAGGGCTAGGGGGGAAGAAACCCCTAAAGACCCCATTTCTATTATAATTAAACTATCAGAGGAAGAAGCAGTTGATTTCTCTATTTTAGCCATAAATAAAAAAAAGGAAAGATGAGATTACTCACAGATTCAACAGAGAGTTTTTCTCTAAAAGAATGACTTCTCTTTCTCCTGCGAAAATCAAAATGAAGAAGAGTAGAAGTCCTGCAGTAAATAAACTTGTTAAAAGGTGAAAAACCAAAGTTACACGTGGCCATCTGAATTTAAAATTTGAAATGATTACTTATTTTGGTAATTGATTATAATATAATTTAAAATTCAAAATTTTGAAACACGTGGCAACACGGTAAAAAACTAACTTAAATGCTACCTATAGAAATAGCAAAATCAAGTTAAGAGTTGTTCAATGAATCCTGCAGTAAATAAGGCATTTCAAATCAATAACACGCGTGGCGCTTCAAAAATTTCTGAAGCAACAATTTCTCTCATCTCGATATTTGATTAATTTTAAAAATTCAAATTATAGTCATCTGTGACATGTGGAACCTTGAGAGACAATAGGTCATTGGCACTATGCTTCTTGTAGAAGTTAAAAACTTAACTCAAACATGAGTGGAAAATGAAACGGTGCATCACTTGTAATAGCGTCCTCAGTAGGTAGCACTTATTTTGAGAAAAAGTAATTTTTTCCAAACAGTAAAATAAGTGAAGTAAGGAGAAAAAGGAAAAGCTAAAAAAGAAGATTTTTTGGCTTTTTGAGTGAGGGACATCTAATAACATAAGAAAAATTCAACCCCTATAAACTAAGGTTAAAGTCTAAGTCAAGTGCTGAGTCAGCAGATGTTACAGACCATTCTTGTAGCCTAAAATCCTCTACAGGAAGACTGACTTGCGACCTAAAGTCTGTGGAGCGTAAAGGTCGCCCACTTTCTCCACTAAACCCACTAACGAACTGGTTCCTATTTTTACTCTAACATGTTAGCATTACTGCCACTCACCCGAAAATCTCTCCACAAAATGGTAACTACTTTATCTTTATATAAAATTCCACCTCAATAAGGTAACTCATCTAACTCCCAATCAATTCAATTCTTTTTCCATCTCAATCACTTTACTAACTTAATCATCAGAGTGGGATCATCAGGATCCCACTTGGTCCCATCCTTACTTTTCTTCTTTGGCGGTTCAACCAATCATAACTAAAGATTTTCAAAAAATAGGAGCTCAAGGAGACCCCTTTTATCAGAGAGATTAGTGATTTCTAGGAGATACTCCACTATCTTGAAGAGCTCATGTAAGCGCAAATTGTATTGAAATAAATAAATAAATAAATAAGAAATCAGTGGTTTAGGAAAGCCTATAATGTTATTAAAATTGTTTTGTGGTCAATGACAAGTGGGGAGGTTATTTTAATTTTAGTGTATAAAATTTCTTTCCAAGAAATCGTTTAATTTTTTTTATCTGAAGAAATCGTTTAATTGATATAGTTTAAAAAGTAAATTACTTTTACCTCACTAAGGTTAGATCTAATTTACATTTTAGGACCTCCTGTTTTAAAATCGAATATTCATCTCCCTAAAGTTTTATATACCAACACTTAAGGACTTTTATTAGCTTTTTTGTAAAAAAGACAGTAATGCCCTTGTTTTAATATGTGTTTTCTCTAATATTATTACTTTTAATCCCTATCATTTACCTTTCTCTAATTTTTATATTTTTTAAAAAAATTAAAAAGTTATTATTTTATTTACAGATATAAAAATTATTAATTATTAATTATTTTTAATTTTTATAGATAAAAAAATTAAAAAATTTAATTTTTAAAATAATTTTTTTTGTATAGAAAATTTTTATTTATTTTAATTAAATGTATATGGATTGATTGTAAAATCTTTAAATTTTTAGATCTATAAAAAATATTTTTAACTTTTTTTAAAATTTTTAAGAAATATATTATAAATGTATATTTTAAAAGTAATTTCATCAATTCTCATTGTCATTCAAATACAAACTTTGGGGTAAATGCTAGGGATTATATGTGACGGGGTTAGAGAAAATATATGTTAAAATAAGGGTATAATGGTCATTTTTTGCAAAAAAGCTACCAGAAGTCCTTAAGTGTTGGTATATAAAACTTTAGAGAGGTTAATATTCGATTTTGAAACAGGACGTCCTGAAATGTTGATTAGGTCTAACCTCAGGGAGGTAAATGTAATTCACCCTAGTTTAAAATGTGCAGCCTATATGACAATGGATAAAGGTTCCTCTCGCGAGGGATTCCGAAATCACCCCCCTCCAATTGATAGCCCCTCCTGTATTGGGAGGCAAAATCAGAACTCAATTTTTTTATGCGCTATTCGCGACGCACTGTAAACGTCGCGAGTAGCGACACCAATCGTTGTTCTACGACAATATATGTAGGACGATGGAAATTCTTTAGGGCCCAAAAAGGTGCACAACTAACGGACAAGGGTGATGTACAATATGCGTAATATCAGAATTATTGTATATAATATATACAAGATAATTTTGGGAGCAGTCGGCGCAACGTGCCAATTCACAACTAATTCTGTTACAAAATTAAAGTATTTAGTTGAAAGTATAGTTCGATTCTCAACATTCTAACTCTTTTATTTCAAGCCGTTAAAACTTAACCATGTTCAAAAAAATATTCATCATTATTTCAAAATCAGTAAATAAAATTTAATAATACTTTCAAAAAATATAAATGCAAGTAGATAATATTTTTAAATAAAATTCAACATATTCAAAAATAATAATGAAAATTTTGTATTTTCTTATAACTGCTCCTTCTTGATGAAATAACATTATAATAATAACGCTAATGTTTGAAAAAAGGATTAAAAATTAGTTGGAAAAAAAAAGATTAAAAAAACCTATGTGCCACCCTTCTACCAGCATTCTAAATTCAGCAAAAGGTTGCCTTCCTTTTTAAGATAGCACTTCCAGCATTTTGCCAACATTATAATAAGATAGTAAGTCAGAATCCAAAAAACCAAATAATAATAATAATAACAATCCATTAATCTTTTTTTTAAAGGTGATTTTCTCTTCCCCTCCGGAAGCCTTGAGGGATCTCCTTTCTTATGATTGTATTGGGTTAGCTTCAAGCAACCTGGTTAGTGCTTAGTTCTTTCTTTGGTAGGACTGTTGCCTTGTGTATCCACCAAAAAAATAAAAAAAAAAGTGATCATATGACAATCTCAATGCATTATTCGCTCTCCAATTTCATGACACTTCACCCATCTTTTCTTTACTCTCACACATATGGTGTTACTCTGCCTTCCCCATCCTTCATAAAGATACTGCCATTTGTTTTTTACTTCTCTATTTGCCATTTTTTTTATGAACACACCTAGTTGTTTGCTTGTTTTGATCTTTATAGATTGAAAGGTCTGTTCTTTAATAGTTGGAGCTTCAAAAACTTTGATGTTCTGTTTATTTTAAATGGGTAATATTTTTTTTTGTGTCGCCCCTTATTTTACTGAGAAATGGCTTTTGATGTTCCAGTTTATATTTTTGAGAGCTAATTTTTTTTTTCTTTTAGTCCTTTTCTCAAATGGGTTTTGGTAGTGTGTATAATGACGCCATCTTTGGTGATTACTTTGCAAAGCTTCAAGTTGTTACCTTTTCTTGGTGGTTCTTGAATGGGTTTTTTTTCTTTGCTGGTTAAGAAAAGAGTGAATGTTGAAGGTTTAGCCTGACTTGAACAGGAAAAGTTTTAGATATGGATATTTCCTGATGACATTCTTTAATTTTTGACAGAGTAGCTTTTGGGATTTCTGTTGATCTTTAGACTACCGAGAGCTTTGGTGAAAATGGGCGGGGGGGGAGGAAGAAGAAGCAAATAAACAAGGAGTTGATTGCCGAGGATTGGTGTTTTTATTGCAAAGATGGAGATCTTTTAAGGGTTTGTGACTACAAGTAAGTTTTGCTTACTCTGTTAAAAAGAGTAAAATGACTTGGGTTGGTAGCCCATGCCCTTTTGATGCCAGTATCACACCTTATTAAACCTCTTCAGAGCCATCAAATGATACATGTCTTGACATCTTTATTTTGCTTGAAGGTTTTTTCGTTTTTGTTCTTTGGTGGATGTCCAAGACTAAGAAAACTATTTATGAGGAATCTATTTTTATTTATTTGCTAGCTGTTTTTTTGCTTCTGTTCCTTGACCTTGACAATTATTATTATTTTTTATGTGATGCACGTGAACATTAGACCATTTGAGAAAAGGTATGAAAAGCACTGTATTGTGGTAGCTCAAGACATGCTTTGGCTTTAAATATTGTGGATATCTTTCAAAAAAAAAAAAATTATGGATCAAGATTAATAAGGCTGTTTTTGGTTCTGTGTGCCTAGGACTGGCATATATGAATTTTTATAGTCCTCTATTAGTTCAAGAAGCTAGAACATCTGGGATAATATGCACTTATGTGTGTAGCAATTGGAGCTTATGAGGCCTATTTGGGCACTGTTTACTAATTTGAAGAAACTTGAGAAAACAATCTTCTCAGAATATATTAATTTTCTGTACACAAGATTAGCTAAATATTTTAGCAGGTAATTACATCTTATGCTTTGTTAAATATGTAATGTTTATTTGGAGAAGAATATCTCCTAGTTGACCATGTACTAGTGTTTAAATCATGCATAATCGGCATAATTAAGCGTAACTGTTTGCTCTTACATAGCTATTCATCTCTTTGATTGCTTACATGGCTTTGCAGCCCTCATATTATCTGTGAGTATATATCTGTTCTTACATTTCCATCTGACAGTCTCCTGCATTCAGGGACTGTCTTAAAGTATTTCATCCCCGGTGTGAAGAAAAAGATGATTCTTTCTTGGAGAGTGAAGTTCCCTGGACCTGCAGTAAGTTGCTATTTTCTGTTTACAGTTGCTGCTCTGTGTTCAATCATATTCATTTAAATTTTAACTCTCAAGTGAAAGATAGCATGAAAAGTTCTTGAATTTCATGCCATTTACATCTCTTTGGAAGAGCATACGTAATGAATGCTGAGGAATGAGTCCTAAATTGCTTGGATAATAGCTAGTTAGTGCCTAGGTAGCATGTCAAGTCTCTTAACTCTCTCCAGCTTTAGCTGGGCTCCTTTGGGATGCTCAGGAATTGATCCATCATTGCCAGTTCTCACCTATATACCTATCTAAATCAGCATAATGTGAGTGCAAAATAATTCCTAACACGCCAGGAATACATCATATGGTTCCAACCATGCTGACATGATTTATCTGTGATATAATTTTTCTTCATAGGCAACAGAGAGAGCTCATGTTTTCTACGAACTTCCCTATAATCTAAGATCCCCACAGAACCTAGCTGAAGTATCCTTCAATACTAGATTAAAACTTAGTCAGCTGATTTTCTTTTTCTTTTTTCTCATTAATGAAAGTGAAACATAGCATTATCTAATTTCCACTCTAATTAGCAAGTTGTCTTCCTCATGTTTTACATTCAATGGCTGCATGATTTCTACTATATGTTTTTTCCAGCATGTAAAATGATAAATTTTAACTTTCAGGGTGGCATTTCTGCTTCATTTGCAAGAATACCTCAAAATTTCAGTGCTTTTGTTGTCCAAAGGCTGTATGTGGACGATGCCTCTGCGATGCTAAGTTTGCAGTTATTAGAAGGCAAAGAGGATTTTGTAGTCACTGCGCAACACTTGCAGGGTTTATAGAGGGAATAAAGGATCTAGACTCTGATGCAGTATGGATTATTTCTGATAGTCTCTTATATTTCAAATTCTATAGTTGTTTACTGATATTACCTTGCTCACTAAGAAAAATCTCATGAAATACTTGAGATGCTACCCACGGATTTCAAAATGCGAATGCATATATGTTCTTGAGACTTAAAAGGTAAAATAAAAAAACAATGTTATTAGAAAATGCTACTCGGGGGTTTAAAAATTCAACCTGAGGAGAGCTTAGATTAGTTTCTGCTATCATTAGGAGGTATTTTTAATTAATAATAAAATAATATCAGTTCTTTGTTCAAAAAAAAAAAAAAAATCAGTAACTGATGCTGCTCAGATGGACACTTAAACCATCTAAATTTAACTTTTCCTTATTCTTTGTATACTAATCCGCGATATGCTTGTTAATCTGTAGGAGAAGATAGACTTTAATGTTCGAGACACATACAAGTTCAATTTCAAGGGATACTGGGACATGGTTAAAGAAAAAGAAGGCTTAACTTCAAAACATGTCCATTATGCTAACAAATTATTGAGAATGGGTAAAAACTCTGGTTACTTGTCTGATTCCTATGATATATGTGAAGGAGAAGGAGATGCCAGCGAATTTGAAGAAACTAAAACTCTATCTGATAATGATATTTGGAAAGATAGAAAAGGATGTAGAGGGATGCAGAAAAGGAAGAGAAACAAGGGAAATTCATATCTGATGGAAAGAAAGGTAACATCAAAGAAGAAGAAGAAGGTGTTCAATGGATGGGGATCAGAACTGCTCTTTGAGTTCCTGGCCTCCATTGGTAAAGACACAACCAACGAATTATCACAGCATGAAGTTACTGACATTGTGATAGGGTATTGCAACAAACACAAGCTTTACGACCAAGAGAAAAAGAAGAAAGTTATGTGTGATGTAAGGTTGAAAACTCTTCCAAGAAGGAAATCAGTTAACAAGAATAGAATAAATTACCTTCTGACAAAACATTTTGCTGCAAATATAGAGCAATCTGACAATGAGTTTGGACATAGTTCAGAAGATGAGGGCAGGAACAACTCAGTGGCCAGCAAAAAAGAGAAAACCTCAAGCTCAGATAGAAAGTCTCAGAATAAAGAACCAAGTCCAGCTGTGAAGCAAGGTTGCTTTGCACCTGTCAGTGCCGAAAACATCAAACTTCTGTACTTGAAGAGGAGTTTAGTGGAAGAATTGGCAAAGCAACCTGATACATTTGATGCTAAAGTAATTGGAAGTTTTGTGAGAACCAAGTCTGATCCTTATGCTTATTTGCAGAAAAATCCTTATCAGCTTCTGAAAGTGACAGGTATTCTATCACTGGTTGGTATAATTTTGAGTGCTTTTAACTATCCTCTTTCATGAAGATGAAAGTAATTGATTAAAGTAGTTTGATATATTGCATGACTGTTGACAGCATTGTCTTTGATGTAAGCA
>CATIWM010589669.1:0-17963 GCA_949671775.1 Mallotus repandus | reverse complement strand
ATTTAAATTACTTAAATACATTATAAAATTTTCAAATAACTCAATTAAGCTTAAAATAATAATTAAACTTATTATTCATATATTTTTCTAAAATTACTAATAATTAACTAAAAATAGGAAATAATTCATAAAAATTATTTTTATACCATTTATTACTCAAAAACTATCTAAAAAAAATTAATTTACATTAATTTCAGTAAAAATATAAAATTCACTAATTTTTCCAAAAATCCATTTTTCACTTAAACCTTCAAAAATTTATAATAAAAATTCTATTCAAAATTTTAATAAACTTTCTTCATTAAACTTACTCAAAATAATCAGTAGAATTTATTAAAAATATATTCAACCCGATACAGGATCGGTACCAGAACAGTAACTCTGATTATCGGAAATAGTACAAATTTCAAAACAATTTCAGAAAAATAAATAAAAATCACCAATGGGTAGCTCATAACATCTAAAACAAATAATCCTAAAGTATCAACATCTAATAAAATCATTAACAAGCTCAAAATTACAATTTACTCAAAAACACATAAACTAAAAATCAAATTTTGAGAGGGTTACCGGAGTTAAATCCTTAAAAAAATTAAGGATTTGGGAAGCCCAGAGGATGAGGAAGCTAAAGAACTAAATATTTCCGGTTGGGGACGTCGAAAAAGTCGCTGGCCAAAAATTACAAACCGGCCAAAATCGAACCAAACCGAACCGAAACGACCGGAGAAGAGGATTGCTTCTGGACGGCGGTCAGACGACGGCGAGGTGGCTGCAGGTGGCAAGAGGTTGGTGATGACAGTGGCTGTTGGTCGGAAATGGAGGAAGAAAGAAAGAAAGAAAAGAAATGGTGATGGGTGATGAGGAAGAAGAAGTGAAGTGGCTACTGCCACTTTACGTAAATTTTTTTTTTTGTTCTTGTCTTTTTTTTTAAATAATAATAATAATAATAATAGAAGAATACTACATAAAAATCAATTTCTCTCTCTAAATCTTAAAATACACACAATAAAATAATTTTATTAAAATAAAATTAACCAACTTTTATAAACTAATAGTTAAAAATAATTTTCATCACCAATTATTCAAATTTAATTTCACAAAATAATAATCTCAGTATTAATAAAATATTTATTAACACCACAAGTCTCAAAATATATTTTAAAATTTTCAAAATAAATTCGGGTGTTTACATTTGTGCACACGTGGTCCTAATGATACCCACTAGGTAGCACGTTCTACCAATATCTCCAAATCAATTTGAATTATAAATATTTAAATCAAATAAATAAATAATTCATTAAATAATGAATAAATAAGCAATTAGATCAACAAATAAATCATATCGAATAATTTACCTTTTAAACATGCTTTATTCTTTATTGCTAGAAAATATATTGAAATCACACAACACACATTCTATAAAATTAACTCACAGGTTGAGCATGTCGGGCGACGCGTTTTCTGCTGCCCTTGTGCTACTGCTCGTACCTCGGAGTTCTCTAAAATAAATATTATTTATTTAAAATATGTTCGTAAAATAAATAACTAAATAAATTCATGAAATTTCTCAAAAATTAATAAAATCATGAAATGAAAGAATTGACTCGATCTAAGACACGACTCATCTAAAACTAGAATTGCGACACATGCCAAGGTCATATTTTACGAGAAATCTACCAAAAATTCGGCAGAGTCTCCTCTGTAAAATGAACAACCCTCTACTAAAAGTAGAGTCGACCCTGCACAAAAACACACTTTGAAAATTCTACACAGAACCATACTCGGGTCGAACTCTCAAACTACACGCAATTCCGACCGAGTTTCAAATTTACAATAATCAATAAAAAAAATAATATAATTTTCAATAAATTTTCAAAAATCATAGAATCTCATTTAAATACCACAATTTCAATTATTTCCACAATAAAATATAAAATATATTTATTTTCAAATAAATAGTAAAATTCTAGCTTATATTTAAATTTTCGTTAATAAACATATATAATTCAAATCTTACAATTAAATTAACATTTATTGAAAATAATCATTTAAATTACCTAAATAAATTATAAAATTAGCAAATAACTCATTTAGGCTTAAAATAATAAATAATCTTATTATATATATATATTTTTCCAAAAATTACTAATAATAAGAAATAATTCATAAAATTTATTTTTATACTATTTATTACTCAAATACTGTCTAAAACATATTAATTAACAATAATTTCAACTAAAATATAAAATTCACTAATTTTTTCAAAAATTCATTTTTCACATAAACTTTCAAAACTTTATAATAAAAATTCTATACATAATTTTAATAAACTTTCTTCTCGAAACTAACTCAAAATAATTAGTAGAATTTATTAAAAATATATTCATCCCGAGCCTGGAACGGTACCGGAACAGTAGCTCCGAGCACCATAATAGTACAATTCAAAAATAATTTCAGAAAAATAATTAAAAATCATCAATAGATAGCTCATAATATCAAAATCAATTAATCCTAAAGCACCTAAACCTAATAAAATTATTATCCAGCTCAAACTAACAATTTAACCCAAGAACACATAACTTAAAAATCTAAATTTGAGGCCGTTACCTAAGTTAATTCCTTAAACAAATTAAGGAATTGAGTAGCCCAGAGGATGAGGAAGAGAAAGAGCCCAAGTTTGCCGGTTGGGGACGCTGGAAAAGTCACCGGCCAAGAGAAGTGTAAACCGGCCAAACCAACCCGAAACTAGAGAAGATGACCGGTGATGGTGGCTGGAGGTGGACGGCGACGAGGCGAGCTGGAGGTGGCAGTGCGACGTGCGGTGGTTGGCAGGCATAGTGGCAGGCTAGTTCAGCTTCGGTGAGGGGGGAAGAAGAAGAAGAAAAAGAAGAAGAAGAAAGAAGAAAAGGAAAGGAAAGGAAAAAGAAAGAATTTTTTTTTATGCTGCTGTCTTTTTTTAATAATAATAATAATAATAATAAAATACTAATATAAAAGTCAAATTAACTCTCTCAACCTTAAAATATACACAATAAAACAATTTATTAAAATAAACTTAACACACTTTTATAAATAATAATTAAAATAATCTTCATCACCAATTATTCAAATTTGATTCTACTAAATAATAAATCTCAAATTTTATTAAAATATTTATTAAAACTACAAGTCTCAAAATATATTTTTAAAATTTTAAATATAATTTGGGTGTTTATAATCTTCATTCCTTATAAAAATTTGTCCTCGAATTTTAAATAAAACAAAAGGAGTACAAGATTTTCACAATTGAAAAAGATAGGGATATGCCAATAGCATCACTGCCTCGATCTCCCATGTGCAATATCCCACCGTATGGTTGCTCCATAGCACTTTCACTATCGGAATTTCTTTAGTGCGGAGCTGTCGAACTTGTTGATCCACTATCGCCACTGTGTACTCTTCATACGCCAAATCTTCACTAAGCTCCACCGTTTGAAGCTGAAGAATGTGCGAAGGGGTCGGGAACATACTTCCTCAACATCGAGACGTGAAGCATTAGGTGAATCCGTGACAACTCTGACAGTAACACCAGTTGGTACGCCACTTCGCCAACTCTCGATCGAATCTCAAAGGGTCCGATATATCTGGGAGCCAACTTACCCTTCTTACCAAACCTCATCACTCCCTTTATTGGAGACACTTTAAGAAATGCCAAGTCTCCAACAGAGAATGACACATCCTTCCTCTTAGGGTTTGTATAGCTCTTCTGTCTGCTGAAGGCTGTCTTTAACCTCTGCTGAATGATGGGCACCTTTTTTGAAGTGACTTGTACCAATTTTGGTCTTGTTAACTGTCTCTCGCCAACTTCCCAACACAAAGGCGATCTGCACTTTCTTTCATACAGTGCTTCATACGGTGCTATTTCAATACTTGCATGATAACTATTGTTATATGTAAATTCAATCAATGGCAAGTGTGTGTCCCATTGACCACCAAAATCCATCACACACATCTAAAGCATATCCTCCAAATTCTGAATGGTCCTCTCAAACTGACCATCAGTTTGAGGATAAAAAGTTATGCTGAAGTCCAACCTTGTACCTAAGGCCTTACGCAATTCTTGCCAAAAGATTGAAGTAAATGTGGCTCCTCTATCAGACACTATACTCACTAGTACTCCATGAAGACAAACAATCCAGTTAACATACAACTTTGCTAAACTGTCAGTAGAGTACGTCTTCTTAATTGGCAGAAAGTGATCTGACTTTGTCAATTTGTTAACTATCACCCATATAGCATTATAGCCACTTGATGTACGAGGTAAACCACCTACAAAAACCATAGAAATCATATCCTACTTCCACTCTGGGATGGGCAACTGGTGTAATAATCTTGAAGGCCTCTGATGTTCCAAGTTCACCTGCTAACAAGTAAGACACTTGGACACAAATTCTGCAATGTCTCTCTTCATCCCATTCTACCAATATGTATCTTTTAAATCATGATATATCTTGGTAGAACCTGGATGAATACTACAAGCAAAAAAATGAGCTTCCTCCATAATCTCCTTTCTTAATTCATCCACATCTGGTACACATAGTCGTCTGCCCAAACGCAACGTGCCTTCACCGTCAATTACAAAGTCTCTAGATTGACCTTATTGCTCTTCAAATATAATCTTTTGCAACTGAGGATCTCTTCTCTGAGCTGCTTTAACTCTATCCAAGTACACTGATCGAGACATTTCTTGGTTATCTTCCACTGCAACCCCTGATCAATCAGTTCATGCAACTCCTTAATGATTGGCCACTTTTCTGTACTGATGTGTGCAAGACTACCTGCTGACTTTCTACTCAGTGCGTCAGCTACCACGTTCACTTTACTAGGATGGTAAAGAATAGAGCAATCGTAATCTTTCATAAGCTCCATCCATCTCCTTTGTCTCAAATTCAAGCCTCTCTGCTAAAATATGTAACTTAAGCTCTTGTGGCCGGTATATATCTGGCAAGTCACACCATATAAATAATGCCTCTATATCTTCAAAGCAAACACCATAGCTACCATTTCCAAATCATGGGTGAGGTAGTTTTGTTCATGCTTCTTTAACTGACATGAAGCATAAGTAACTACTTTGCTACTCTGCATCAATACACACCCCAGTCCTACTTGAGAAGCATCACAGTACACCGTATACCCATCATTCCCGAAAGGTAAAGTCAATACTAAAGCTGAAGTCAACAAGTCCTTAAGCAACTGGAAGTGCTCTTTACATCTGCCAGTCCAATCAAACTTGACATTCTTCTGAGTTAGCCTTGTTAAAGGCGCTACAATCTTGGAGAAATCCTTCATAAATCTCCTGTAATAGCCTGTAAAACTTAGAAAACTTCTTACTTCGGTGACTGTTATAGGTCTCGGCCATTCTGCAACTACTTTAATCTTCTTTGGATCCACTTGAATGCCATCTTTGGATACCATGTGGCCTAAGAATGCAACTTGACCCAACCAAAACTCGCACTTTGAAAATTTGGCATACAATTGATGATCCCTCAAAGTCTGAAGCACAAACCTCAAATGCCTTGCATACTCCTCCTTACTTTTTGAATATACCAAGATATCATCAATAAAGACAATCATAAATTGGTCCAAGTATGGCCTAAATACCTGATTCATCAAGTCTATAAAGGCTGCTGGGGCATTAGTCAACCCAAAGGACTTCACCAAAAATTCATAATGGCCATATCTCGTCTGAAATGCAGTCTTAGGTACATCTCCACTTCTAATTCTTAGCTAATGATACCCTGACCTCAAATCAATCTTAGAAAATCACTGAGCTCTTTGAAGCTGGTTAAATAAGTCATCAATCCTTGGGAGAGGATATTTGTTCTTAATGGTGACCTTGTTCAACTGTCTGTATTCGATACAAAGTCAAAGACTACCATCTTTCTTCTTTACAAATAACACCAGTGCACCCCAAGGAGATGTGCTAAGTCTGATAAAACCCTTATCAAGTAGCTCTTGTAATTGCTCATAAAGCTCTTTTAACTCTATAGGTGCCATTCTGTAAGGTGGCATAGAGATAGGATCCGTACCAGGTACAACATCAATACAGAATTCTATCTCTCTGTCTAGTGGCAATCCTGGCAACTCCTTAGGGAAAACATCAGGAAACTCGCACACTATTGGCACCTTATCAACTGCTCCTATGTCCACCTTTGTATCTCTGACCACAGCTAAATAGCCTTTACATCCTCTACTAAGCATCTTTCTAGCTGTGATTGCAGAAATAAGATTCTGAGGCATTGAACTCTTATCACCTTTGAATCGAAACTCTTCATCATTAGGGATGCTGAAAACCACCACCTTCTCTTGACAATCCAACATGGCATGATGTCGAGCTAACCAATCCATCCCTAAAATCACATCAAAGTCAATCACATCCAGCAATACCAACTCTGCAAGCAACTCTCTACCTTCTACCAACACAGGACAAAATGGAAAGAATATATCTGTCTCCAACTCGACACTAAGTGGAGTCGCTACAGACAAAGGAAATAATAACTTGGATGGTTGCCACTCCATCCTCGAAGCAAATATAGGCGAAATAAAAGAATGCGATGCAATAGGATCAAATAAAACTCTAGCCTCAAAAGAAAACACTGAGAGAGTACCTGCTACAACCGCATTAGATGCCTGAGCATCCTGAGGAGTCAGAGTGAATACCCTAGCTTGTCCATAGCCAACCTACTGAGAACTGAAAGGCTGAGTAAATCCTCTACCACTTGGTCTATCCTTATATCTGCCTCTTGAACCTCGGCCATGCTGGCCCACATACTGAGTCAACCTCTAATGTGGGTACAAAGGTGCCTGGTAGGGCTGATGCACCTGCTGAAATGGCTGAGCAACTGAAGATAAAGATCCCTGGGCAAAAGAAGACTAATACTCAATGTTAGGACAAGCTCTGGCAAGATGTCCAATCTGTCCACACCTGAAGCAGGCTCTAATCAATAAATGGCACGGTCCTTGATGTACTCGACCACAAGTAGGGCATGCAGTGGGCCCTGAGCCTGAACTACCATGTCCAGAGCTCTGACTGCTGCTACCACTGTTGGCTCCAAGTCCAAATCTTAGAGGTCTGTTACTCCGTCTACTATGCCTGCTAGTCCTATGCACCCAACTACTCCGATAACCCTGCTGTGAAGTGCTCACAGTCTGAATACCAACACTGTCCATCTGAAACATAGGCTATTGAATCCCATGTGTCATCACTACTCCATTTTTGCTGCTTGCATAAGGGTCAGAAATGGTGTCATACATAATGTGGCGCCTCTCTAGCTGTCGAGCCTCCTCAATCACACTGTCCAATGTCCAGCCTGTAGTCTAGATGCTGATGTAGGTTGCACTTAAACTCATCACAAATAGCTCTACAGCTCTCCTGTCATCCTGCATCACATCTAGAGTATGACAACCCAGTCTGAGGAACTTATGGGTGTAGTCGGCCACTGACCTATCACCCTTACTAATGTGCAGTAGTTGCCATCTATAGTTATCCCTCATCGATACTGGACAAAAGTACCTCAGAAACTGTTCCTTAAATTCCAACCAAGTCATTATAGTCATGTGGGGCTGGATAGACTGCATGAACCAATCCTGAGTTACGGCCTAAACAGATAACTCTACAATTATAATCCACTGATAATTTTTGTAACCTATCCTAGTTTTGTCCTTAATGGTGTTAAGAAAATCCAATGCATCTCCAGTGCCATCAAAAGAGACTCTCCCCACTCTGGAGTACAGTAACGCTGCATCTGCATCAGACATCCCTGATTCCTCTACTGAAGCATCTGCTGAACTAAAGGCATGGCTTGATTCAGAGTTGCCAAGCTTTGGTTAATACCTGCCATTCCAACTGAAAAAGTTACAGGATTAACCTCAGGAACTCATGGTTCAACATGTTGCTCTTGTTCTTGCATCTGAGCTACTTCTACCCTATGTCTGCCTCTACCTCTACCCCTACGACGAGGGGTAGGGGGAGGAATCTCATCCTGTACGGATTGCTTGTCATCATCATATGTTGCCTCGGTAATAGGAGCATTACGTGCTCTCCTTCTCATTCTGAAAAGAGAAAACAAACAAAATTCAAAACATAATAAGGACAGACACAAACACAGAAGCCTAGAAGCAATGAGGACAACAATTGGCATTTATCAACCTAATTACCGTAGTAGTTCAAAAAAAACGTAACTCAAAAATCATTAAAGCCGAAAATAAAACATGGGCTCTGATACCAACTTTGTCATGACCCGAATTGAAGGCTCGTGACCGACACTAGGGAATGGGGACACCTAAAGTAACCGAATCCCGTAACAAGCCTTAAAATTTTTTCACGGAATAAATAATACATTTAACAATAAGGTAATAAATGCACAATATTAAAATCATAAAGCAATATTCTTTAAATACAATATTTAAAAGTCAGATACAATCAGAATATTGATAATACATATCTCAAATTTAACTACTGCGGTGTCTAGAATTTAATTGCTCAGTACATAATTTAAACTAACATACACAATGCAGCCGGTGAAGAACGAACTCGGCGCAAAATAGAGGTACTAGAAGACTGATTGTGAGGTCCTGAAAAAAAAAGTTGAGGGGAATCAGACCTCACTGAATGAATGAATTTTATAAAATGTATACTGATTTTAAAAACCATTTGTTAAAACCTTTTTTAAAATAAAATAGAATAAAATAATTATAATTATTAAAATCATTTACTTTTCTCGATAATATTTATATCGAGTCTCTTTAAAACTTCTTAAATCAATTTAACATAAAATCATTGTATAAAAATATTTAAACTATTTATTTTGGTGGAAAACTGGTAGAACCCTAGAACATTATTCTAATAGCCTTTCGGCTCTCTTAATCCAAGTGACTGTCGTCCCGAGAGCAATGCATCAACCGAGTTACTGTGATAGTCGTTGCACTTATTTCATATTAGATGTCCCAAGAGTAATGCATCAACCGAGTTCTAATCATTTACACTTATATCATATACTAAAATATTACTCGTGCGCACGTGGTCATAGCAATACCCACTAAGTAGCACGTTCTACCAATATCTCCAAATCAATTTGAATTATAAATATTTAAATCAAATAAATAAATAATTCATTAAATAATGAATAAATAAGCAATTAAATCAATAAATAAATCATATCAAATAATTTATATTTTAAACATGTTTTATTCTTTATTGCTAGAAAATATATTGAAATCACACAACACACATTCTATAAAATTAACTCACAGGTTGAGCGTGTCAGGCGACGCGTTATTTGCTACCCTTGTGCTACTGCTCGTACCCCAGAGTTCTCTAAAATAAATAATAGTTATTTAAAATATGCTCATAAAATAAATAAATAAATTCATGAAATTTCTTAGAAATTAATGAAATCATGAAATTAAGGAATTGACTCGATCTAAGACACGACTCATCTAAAACTAGAAATTGCGACACATGCTGATGTCACATTTTACAAGAAATCTACTAAAAAATCTGTAGAGTCTCCTCTGTAAAATGGACAACCCTCTACTAAAAGTAGAGTCGATCCTATATGAAAACACACTTCGAAAATTCTACACATAACCACATTCGGATCGGACTCCCAAACTACACACAATTCCCACCGAGTTCCAAATTCACAACAATCAATAAAAAAAATAATATAATTTTTAATAAATTTTCAAAAATCATAAAATCTCATTTAAATACCACAATTCCAATTATTTTCACAATAAAATATAAAATATATTTATTTTCAAATAAATAGCTTATATTTAAATTTTCGTTAATAAACATATATAGTTCAAATCTTACAACTAAATTAACATTTATAGCAAATAATCATTTAAATTACTTCAATAAATTATAAAATTAGCAAATAACTCATTTAGGCTTAAGATAATAAATAATCTAATTATATATATATTTTTCCGAAAATTACTAATAATTTGTCAAAAATAAGAAATAATTCATAAAATTTATTTTTATACTATTTATTACTCAAATACTGTCTAAAACATTTTAATTAACAATAATTTCAACTAAAATATAAAATTCACTAATTTTTCCAAAAATTCATTTTTCACATAAACTTTCAAAAATTTATAATAAAAATTTTATACATAATTTTAATAAACTTTCTTCATGAAACTTGCTCAAAATAATTAGTAGAATTTATTTAAAATATATTCATCCTAAGCCCGGAACGGTACCAGAACAGTAACTCCGAGCACCGAAATAGTGTAAATTCGAAAATAATTTCAAAAAAAATAATTAAAAATCATAAATAGATAGCTCATAACCTCAACATCAATTAATCCTAAAGCACCTAAATCTAATAAAATCATTATCAAGCTCAAACTAACAATTTAACCCAAGAACACCTAACCTAAAAATCAAAATTTGAAGTTGTTACCTAAGTTAATTCCTTCAACAAATTAAGGAATTGAGTAGCCCAGAGGATGAGGAAGAGAAAGAGCCCAAGTTTTCCGGCTGGGGACGCCGGAAAAGTCGCTGGCCAAGAGAAGTATAAACCAGCCAAACCGAACAGAAACCGAAGAAGATGACCGGCGATGGTGGCTGGAGGTGGACGGCGACGAGGTAAGCTGGAGGTGGACAACTAAAATATAAAATTCACTAATTTTTTTCAAAAATTCATTTTTCACATAAAATTTCAAAATTTTATAATAAAAATTCTATACATAATTTTAATAAACTTTCTTCACGAAACTTGCTCAAAATAATTAGTAGAATTTATTAAAAATATATTCATCCCAAGCCCGGAACAGTACCGGAACAGTAACTCCAAGCACCGTAATAGTGCAAATTCAAAAATAATTTCAGAAAAATAATTAAAAATCATCAATAGATAGCTCATAACCTCAACATAAATTAATCCTAAGGCACCTAAACCTAATAAAATCATTATCAAGCTCAAACTAACAATTTAACCCAAGAACACATAACTTAAAAATCAAAATTTGAGGTTGTTACCTAAGTTAATTCCTTAAAAAAATTAAGGAATTGAATAGCCCAGAGGATGAGGAAGAGAAAAAGCCCAAGTTTTCAGGCTAGGGACACCGAAAAAGTCACCGGCCAAGAGAAGTGTAAACCGACCAAACCAAACCAATACCGGAGAAGATGATCGGTGATGGTGGCTGAAGGTGGACAGTGACAAGGTAAGCTGAAAGTGGCGGTGCGACGTACAATGGCTAGCAAGAGCAGTGGCAGGCCGGTTCAGCTCCGGCGAGGGAAGAAGAAGAAAGAAGAAAAGGAAAGGAAAAGAAACAAAAAAAAAATTATGCTGCTATTTTTTTAATAATAATAATAATAAAATACTAATATAAAAATCAAATTAACTCTCTAAACCTTAAAATATACATAATAAAACAATTTATTAAAATAAAATTAACACACTTTTATAAATAATAATTAAAATAATTCTCATCACCAATTATTCAAATTTGATTCTACTAAATAATAAATCTCAAATTTTATTAAAATATTTATTAACACTGCAAGTCTCAAAATATATTTTAAAAATTTAAAATATAATTCGGGTGTTTACAGTTAAAGACTTTCTCTTTGAAGAGGAATATGTTGATATTCTCATCGGTGCTATTGGCATTAATCATGATTCTATCCCTGACTTTGTTTAAATTATAGCACATCAAGACAATCTTGGAGAACCTCCCATTCAAGAAATTATTCAAGAAGAACAAACTCTAATACCTTAAGAACCTATGCCATTAAGGAGATCCACTAGAGAAAGCAAAAGTGCAATACCATATGACTATATTGTATTTCTTCAAGAACATGGAGCTGACATTGGAGTGATGGAAGATGATCCAATCAACTTTCGTCAAGCCATAAAATGTTCTAATTCTTAAAAGAAGATTAATGCCATGAATGAGGAGATAAAGTCCATAAAAGACAATGACATATGGGATCTTGTCCCATTGATAGAAGGTGTGAAGCCCATTGGTTACAATTGGATATTTAAAATCAAGAGGGATTCGAAAGGCAATGTGGAGAGGTACAAAGCACGTCTTGTTACAAAGGGCTTTACACAGAAAGAAGGCATTAATTATAAAAAGACTTTCTCTCCAGTTTCTTCAAAAGACTCTTTGAGGATTATAATGGCATTAGTGGAATATTTTGATCTTAACCTTCATCAGATGGATGTAAAGACATCGTTTCTCAATGAAAACATTGATGAGACGATTTACATGGTACAACTAAAAAATTTTATGTCTAGAGACCCAAAGAATATGGTTTGCAAACTTAAGAAATCCATCTATGGACTCAAGCAAACATCTCGACAATGGTATTTCAAGTTTCATAAAGTGATAATCTCATTTAGTTTTGAGGTGAATTTGGTTGATGAATGTATATACCATAAGTTTTGTGGGAGCAAGTATATTTTTTTGGCTTTATATATCGATGACATTTTGCTTGCCAGCAATGATATAGGCTTATTGCATGAAACCAAGACCTTTCTAGCTAAAAACTTTGAGATGAAAGATCTCGGTGACACCTCTTTTATGTTAGGCATCCAGATACACTGAGATCGATCTCAAGGTGTTCTTGGATTATCACAAAAGGGCTATATCGAAAAGGTTCTTAAGAGATATGACATGCAGGATTGTAAACCAGGTGATACCCCAGTGGCTAAGGGAGATAAGTTTAGTCTCAAACAGTGCCCTAAGAATGCTTTTGAGGAAAAGGAAATGCAAAATATCCCTTATGCATCAGCAGTAGGGAGTTTGATGTATGCTCAAGTTTGTATGCATCTAAATATTGCATAAATTACTGGGATATTGGGCAGATATTTAAGCAATCTAGGAGTAGACCATTGGAAAGTAGTCAAACGGATCTTACGGTACTTACAGAGAACAAAGGACTACATGCTCACATATCAAAGTTCATATCATCTTGAGATTATTAAGTATACTGACTCTGATATTGCTGGATGTCAAGATAGTATGAAATCTACATTAAGCTATATTTATCTGCTAGTTTGAGGTGTTATCTCTTAGAAGAGTGTTAAACAATCTCTTATAGCCTTTTCTACTATGGCAGTAGAATTCATAGCATGTTATGAGGCATCCAATCATGGAATATGGCTGCGAAATTTCGTCACGAGACTGCGCATAGTGGACGATATTAAAAGGCCACTCAAGTTATTTTGTGACAATAAGTCAGTAGTTTTATATTCCAAAAACAACAGGAGCTTGACAAATTCAAAGCATATAGACATTAAGTTCCTTGTTGTTAAGGAAAGAGTTCAGAGTGGAAAGTTGTCTATAGAGTACATCGAGACAAACTCCATGACATGATTGCGGATTTGTTTACTAAGGGAGTACCACCCAAAGTGTTTCATGAGCACACTGCTAGTATAGGTGTCATGTCATTTAAGGATATTCATTTTTAGTGGGAGTTGGTTATTTTGGATGCTCTTGACATAGACATTTTTTAGTTATTTCAATTTAAAGATTTTGGTTAGTTCAGTTATTTTCTATAGAAATAAAGTTTTTTAGGTTTATTCACACTTTGATTTTAGTATGGTTTGATCTCACTAAATTTTAAGGTGGACTAGTTGGAAATAGGCATTGTAAGATCATATCGCATAAAATTTCCATGTTACACATTCACATCATGATCCATGTCATTCAGTTATATTGATATATATGACCATTGATAAGTCGAGTTACGATAAATGTAACCACAGTTGCTTTGATCTTATGTTGGTATGATTGATGGACATATTGGTTATAGATATATTTCGGTAATGATAGTAAAGTTGAGCTCATACGGTTATTTTTGCAATGCATAATTATAAGGTTACACAAATAGCCTAAATGGGAGATTGTTGGATCCTTAATCCAACATTGGGCTTATATGTGAATAATTATGTATTGCAAGCTGTCATATAAGGTGAACACATTTAAAAGTGATTATTGGATTTTTTGGATAATTTGGACTTTAATGCATCTAAAGGGTGTGAGGCCTTTAATGTGTAGAGATTAATTAGTAATTTCTATTTTAATGACGGGCTAAAATAGAAATACCAAAAGATAAAGGAAAGTTATCTATATATAGGTGGTCATGATCCCTTGGTCATACGTATTATTATTACATCCTCTTTTTTTTTTCTAAATCCCATTATTAGAGAGAATACAGAAAGAAAAGTTAAAGGTGTTCTCTTGGAAAATATACTGACCTAGAAGATCAGCCGCACATTTGATTAATTTATGAATTTAGGTACGCTTCCACTTCCGCTATTATATTGTGGTTTTTATTGATTTAACATCAGATTGGGTTCTAGGGTTTTAATGTAATTTGAAAATTTTTCCAATATATATTTATTAAATAAAAAAAATTAAAATAAAGTAAATAAAATAGAAATCAATAATAAGGAATTATCGTTAATTTAAAAGATGATCGGTGGCAATTAAAAATTAAAGTTTAAAAAAATAAAAAGAGAAAGCGAGGAAGAAGAACACTAGAATTTTTTCTTAAAAAAATCCAGAAAAAAATTAATTGGATAATTCTTTGTTATAAAAAGCTTAAAATAAACTAAGACGGGTATTCCATAATAAATCCCATTCCATTGTTATTGATTTGTTAAGCTACCCTACCTTCCTTGAAAAAATGTTCGGTTATATTCAATACTTAATTCATATTTTTTGCAAGGACAATGCTTATACTAATTTTAAATTCTTACCTAAAAGATCCCGTATTGATTTTCTTCATGTATATAATATTCATAATTTTTTTAAAGAATATTTTCCACCCACTCTTCCTCTAATTTTATACATTTGCTCAAAGCATTCAGCTCACATTTCTAATCTGCCATTGGTTTATTAATTAAAGAATTAATGTGTAATGACACAGTTTGGTCTTTCCAAATATTTATTTATGCACTTTCAATTAATTAATTAGATTACCTTTTGTATAAGTTCTAATTCTAAAGATATCCACCTAATTTTGATACACGTGTATACTTTACATGCAAATATTATTATTATTATGGTCAAGTATGCAAATTTATAAAATGTGTTAAGCAAATAAAATTAGGTAGAAATGATGGAATTGTGACAATGACATTTCTTTTTTCTCCTAACGATATTGTATTTTGTTTCAAATTATTTACATTATTAAAATTATATAGCATTTTTTAACATTATGTATATGCAAATGAAGTGAAATTTGATTACATTTGAAACTAAAACATATATAAAAATATTTATATCTTTTCTTTTCATTCGATTTTAATTATAATTTCTTTTATAAAATTTGACTTTCAAATAAAAGAAAGAAAAATTATAAATTACGTTAAATTTTAAAGAGAAAAATGTAACTTTAAAATATGTGTGTTTAATGAAGAAGATGGCTCTCTATAAGCATTAGGAATGGTAATTAAATGCATAAATACTAAAATTTTTTGACAATAATGACTACTCCGGCGGAAGATTATCATTACAGCAATTGTCACTTATAGTTTTAAAATAATTAATTGTAAATTTGCGCGTTGTGCAAATTAATTATTAATATATTTTTATTTATATTTTAGGATATTTTTATTGATAAAAATTTAAATTATTTATAAACAAATAGAAGGAATAAAATTTATACAGAAAATTTATATATATTAAGAATAGTAATGAAGAACTAAAATCTTATATAATAATATAAAAGTTTTTGCAATAAAATTACTAAAATTGTAAAACGTACAAATTTTAAGGGTAATTGATAAATAAGAAAAAAATTATTAAGAGCATGATTTTGTTGAGTAAAAACATTTAAAAATTTATGAGAAAGAGATAGAAAAATTATGAGAGAAAGAGAAAGAAAATTATGAGATTAAAATTGGTGATAAAAGTAATTCTTTGTTATTTTACATGTCAAATTAAAAAATTATCTTAAATGGAATAGAAGATAAAGGAGCATTATTGTTGAAATATTTTTTTAAAAAAATTTAATGATTTTATTCCTAAAATTTTAAGGTTGTGTCCTCAATAATGAAATAAGATTAAATAATTTTCAAATTCATCATTTATATATTTATATCTATATAGATTAAATGAAAATTTTATATTTATATATAATTACCTTATGGATTCTTTAACTACAATCTGTTCAAATATTATGACTAAAACATAAATAATAAATATAACCAGAAGTTAATGGCTAGTAATTGCAATTTCATAAAATATATGTGAACGCAAAGTCGTTCAACTAATTCTTTTAACATATCATCAATAATTGTGTCTTTTCGCTTTGAATTTGAGGCTGAGTTTTTGGCCAAGCATTGCAATAGTACTTAAGTCATCATACAAATTTCTAAAAGTATATCTTGTACAAACAAAAAATAAAATTAGTTAACAATTTAATGTACCAAGTAACAAAAAAATAAAAAATAAAAAATGGAATACCTTCAACAACTTTCTTATCACGATAGCAAGTGCGAGCAGTAAGGTAAGAAAAAGATAAATTATAATAAGCAATATTACTACCGAAGTGATTCTTTAATAACATACTTATCAAATAAAATTTTAAATTCATATAACTTTTTTAAATCTCATCTGATAAAATTTAAACCTTATAAAATTTCTTTAAACTTCATCTATTTAGAGTTTTAAATGAAATAGAAAAAAAATATATAATATTTTTAATAGAAAAATATTATGAATTTTTAAATTTAACACATAAACATTTAAAATTGAATGTTGAATTATAAGAGTAGATATATGTCAAATTTTAGGCTGAATAATTTTAGTACTCAACGTTTAATATATAGATAGATTAGTAATTAAATTTATAAAACTTTGTAATAAATAGGTTCATAATTTATCATAGCAAGAAATGGTATGGCTAAAAGTTAACAATAAAAATTTAAATTTTTTAATATTTTTAGCTACATAAATTATAATAATGAAGTTAAATAGCAAAAAGATGTTAAATTGCTAAGAAAATATAAATTTTGTAGAAAAAAACATTAATTAGTAAACACAAAAATATTATTTTATAACAAAGAAAATATATATAAACTTATTTACTACAAATAAATCATATGAAGTTAAAATGAACCTATTTGCTATAAATAAAATAATATAATATCCTTTTTTCTGTTTAAAACTTAAATTTTAGTTAAATCTTGTATGCTACTTAATTTTTAAGAATTTATATCCTTTAAATAAAAAAAGAAACTAATGATTTTTATTCAGTAGCATAATGGAAAACTTTTTTATTATTTATTTTTAAATGTGAAATTTGAGACTTTTTAATTTCACATTTATATTTTTTAATTAGACACAATTTTAATTTTATAGCGAAAATTTTATATAACTAAAGATATAAATTTCTTTATTATAGTGGCTAATTATATTCATTAGCCATATATCAATTTACATGGCTAAATTTATATATAATTGGAAACTTAATTTTTAGCTAATATTTTAAATTGGCTAAGAATTTAATATTTAATTCTAAAATCCTAAATAACTAGCTATAAATCTATTTGTTCTCTTAGCTAATATTATATATTAGCCATGATGTCAAATATTAATTTTAGCTATAAAATACTCCATATTTGTGGCTAATTGCTATTATTAGCTATGAATTTATCTTTTATTAGTAAATATATGTGGTTACATATACAGTAAATATTTTAATTACATAAATTTTAATATATGTGGTTAATCAACTTTTACATTGTGCAATTAGCTATATAATTTTAATTTTCATGTATATTTAGCCAAAATTTTCATATTCGTGGTAAAATTTTGTAGTTATATATATATATATATATATATATTGTTGCCCATATTTTAAAATTGTTTTATATAGTGTTTTTTGGTTGTTTTTGAATTTTTTTTATTGTTTTGTAGTTGTTGTCCATATTTTCTCTATGTCT
>CATIWM010589593.1:0-30664 GCA_949671775.1 Mallotus repandus | reverse complement strand
CAAGTATTACACTTGGTGTTCCCTGCCTTGAAGTTTTCTCATCAGAGCTCTCAGTTCAAATTCATGGAAAAAAATTACAAGCAGCATGCATGACATATATAATTTGAAGATTTAAAAACTACTACCTTATTATTTACATCCATTTATCTAAGAAAATAAATAACATTCTGACAACTGATATCAATTGCAAAACCTTCAGGAATCTGACAGGATTTCAAATGCAGAATTCATAATCCTTTTTCATTTCAGGATGTCCAACTACCAAAACAAACTTAAAAACTTTTAACCACCATTTCTAATGTACAATATAATAGTATCCATAGAATATACAAAGATATTTATACATACATACATATATATACACACACACATACACACCACATTGATAAGAAGCTGTGTAGTTGTGATCCGTTACTCCTTGTTCTTGGAGGATCGGTCTTTCCGCTCTCCACCAAGGATACGGGAGATCTGTAGACCCCTGCTAAATGCTTGGTTGAACAGCATACGCGTTTGGAACTCAGAAACAAATGGAAACCAAGCCAAGAATGCAACAGGTGTGAATAAGAGCAAGCCCATGATTATTTCATAACCACGAGCAAACGTCCTCACTGATCCCCAAAACCCAGCATGTTGTATCAAAGGCTTGCAGGTTTGTGCAATCTAACAAAATCAAAGCAGAAAAGAAATTATAGAAACCAAATATAATCTCCATGGCAGAAGTAACCATAGGTAATGAAGTATGAAAAGATTAGAGTATAATGTTTCACTGACCAGCAGCAGTCCCCATCCAGTAGGCATGAATGCAAGAACGCAGACCAAAATGTCTTTAAATGTCATATGTGGAAGCGCTATTAATATAATGAATAAGGTAACAAACATCACAAATATAAGACCCTTAATCAGTCGAAATAAGAGCTGAAAGTCCGCACTAAGTTTTCTTCTTCCCACAGACATAGCCTGCACATTCAATGCAACCGTCAGTCAGTATTCATCCAGCTTCTGGAATTTCAGTTTACCTGATAAACTGGTTCATATGTAAAACTTCAGACCTACCATGCTAACAATTTCTGAAATAATGGATAAACTGAATAAACTAAATTAAATTACGTCATTATCCAGCCAGCAAATTGATTCATACAAATAAGATATGATATTGTTGTGCAATTCAAGGTTGAAATTTTGCAACCAGATGTACAATAAAAAATGGTCCAATCAGGGAGGCAAAAGAATTTCACTCTGAACCATATAGTAGTAGCATTGAGACATTTAAACTCACCTTCATTAATAATAATATTACAATGATCACAACCCATGAAACACCATAGACCTGTGAATCCAACAAAAGATTTGAGATCAATTATTATGCTTGCTTATTAACATCAGAACTATACTGCCCATAAAAATAAATGCAATGGAAAATTGATGATAAGGCATATACCAGAAAACTCTTGGTGTTGTTAATAATGCTGAGATGATATATAAGGCCATACTGAAAGACGAAAAAGCGCAATGCCAACAGTATCTCCACAACAATTCCACGCCTCCCAGAATATCGAAGGTGCTCCTGTTCATTCTCCCACCAGGATTCCCAACTCTTTTCTGGAGCTACACCAATACCTCCACGGTTATATATCCATTTATTCCAATCTGTCCAGTCATCAAGTATCTTTTGCCACTCAAATCCTGATGGATTAAAGAGAAAAGGAGCAAAAAGCCATGTTCCCACCATGAACCACATCGATATAGTAATCAAGATATATGGAACCCCACCTCTATATGAACGTCCAAGAATATGGTACACAAGAAGCAGAATCATAAGTTCGATCCCTTTCACAAAATGGCTGCGGGAGTACCTCCTATAATTATCAGAAAATTTGGCATGAAACACAACAAAACCACGACCCGTAGCTCTGTATTGTGCACCTCCATGAAGCAATGTCCTTCCGTAATAATGAGTTTTTGTTCCAAGTGAAAATGTGAAAAATACAGTGGCTAATTGTAGTTGCATCAATATGAAATCACTTAATGCCATGCGGAATCCCCTTTCTAAGCCAATTTCCATCATCATTGGCAACGCCATCAAAAGCCCAATCTGTACAATTGACTGAGAAGCAAGAGCTACTTGAAGAGGCTTGTTATCTCTGATTGCTTTCTCAGTACTCAGCGCTTCTTCAAGCCCGCTAAGAACAAGATATAGGCGGCCATAAAGAAAAATGTAGACGATGAGCACAGTTAACTGTCAAAGTAGAACAAGATGACTTAAATTAGTTTGAAGATTTTCCACACATAACAAGAAGATCAATAGCATTCGGATTAGAATTTCATATGCAGTGAATGAGTTATGGACATACCAGGTTACTGAAATAGAAACCGACGGTAGTGACATAGCAAGACAGCATTCGGAAAAAATCAAATCGATGTCCAAGCCTATAAATGTCACGACTTAATGTCTGTTCACCATTTCCATTAGCTATTTTTGCCTCAAACATAGATATCTGATTGAGTCCCACATCCCTTCCCTTACCAACTTGAATGTATTCATGATGAGTAACATTGCCTTCACGCAATGTAGAATTGAAACCTAAACATGTTTGTAAGAAACATGAAAAAGATGGACAATACAAATTTGCCTTCATGAATATAAGTTATTAGACTGAGATGAGACCTGCAAATATGTCCTCGCTTAAATTGACAACTTTAGAAGCTTTGCTTACACCTCCTCTAGTCAAATGAAATAGCCTATCAAACACATCTGGATGACCATAGTGGAACCGCACTCTGAATGAAGTGCAGAAAATTTACTGAATTTAGCACATCAGACATCAATGTAATCAAAGCCAAAGAAAATGTATAAAATTAATGGCTGAAAAATGGGCTGAACCACTTAAGAGATTTGCTTGATAAAAACTCACTTGAGCTCATTTTTTAAGACTTGCTTGATAAATGAGCCATGCCTAAGGAAAACCCATCTCCATTAGGCTTGTCAGTTAGCTCCTATATATAACATTTTTTGACATTTTTTTATTTGTATATTTTTAGTTATAATATGCATAAAAATGCCAATTTAAACTCATTTAATAATTTAACATCATAAAAAAAAATCATAATAATATACTAGAGCAAAAACATATATATTCCAATAAAGATATCAAAAAGTAAGAGTTTTACTGGATATTTACATTACAAATTCAGTAAAAATGTTAATGAATTAATGTATAACTTTAATTTCTACTAATATTTATTGAAGTTCTGGCTCAATTTAGGCTCATGAACCAATAGCCTTAATAGGACGAATTGAAAACCAAACCACCATTATGAGAAGTTAAAAAAAGTTGGAAGAAGGTAGCACCAGTCTGCAATCACCGTAGCTCATGGAAGTTCAAAGAGCAATGCGTTTTCACAGAAATGGATGCTATAACCACATAAACTATGCTAATGACTCATATTACTTATGGTCACCAGTGTTGGAATTTTTAGGTTCTGGTGCTTCACATTCTTCAGAAAATGCTCAAGTCCCTGGCGGTCACATCAAACACAAACCTCTTTTTTTACTTCACTTTTGCTTTCCAATGGCATTACAAAGATAAAGATGATATTCACATATTCATCAAAAAGTTTCAAGAAGATGTCTTAATAACTGAGAAATAGAACCTTACTTCAAAGGACTGGCCAACAATCTTTGCCCAATAGTAACAAAACTGGTCTCCTGATTTGACATAAACCATGCAAGAGATGAAACACTGCACTCATCACCAAAACACCAAAATCAATGCATCTGTCAAATTCTTACTCTACAGCAACATTGCTACAACAATCTTGTTTCCAAGAGATGGTTACCTGCCAGTGAATATATGCTCTCTCATTCCAAGTATTGTTGGACATCTTACACCATCATGCTTTTGAAGAAATTCCTGAAGCAAGTTCCTCATTTTGAAGGCTTCTTCCATATAGTTATCCTATGGCATTTTTGTCAATTCAGTATATGTAAGAAGTCAGGTCCTAGTCTACACCTGTATTCATTGAAAATAATACCTGATTCATGTCTATGGTTTGTAATCCCTCTCCCCGTGTGAAAATAATGGCATGATTCTGATTTTCTGGCTTCCCTTCACCTAACATTGCAGGTCCTGGAAGCTTGATCCGATATATTACCTGTACAAGGAAAATCAAACAAGCAATTACAAAGGATTCTGCTGAGAATACAATGCTTTTGATTGCAAACAAATAAGCCCTCATGTATGTTTGTATATAATGGAACTCACCAACCTGCATCCTACCGCCTGTTGCCTATTTATATTCTTATTCATTTTGCTATCAAAAACAGAGAGTTCCAAAAAAAACTAGGTTATACATATCTAAAATTTGGAAATTCTGAAAACATAGTAATCATTTTCCTTTGCAATATTTGAAAATCACATAAATACACTTAATAGTGAAGTATCAGGATGCAAGACTTTCCTCTCTAATAACACATTACCCTGATTTTTTGGACAAGAGAAGAATGGTTTGTCCATCAAGATGTCTAAAAATTATTTGTATGAGAGAACAGCAAGTGTTAATTCTTTGAGCAATTAAATTACAACATTAAGTGTTCCAATAGTTGTACCAGCTCTATTTCACGCTTGTACCTGGTCTAGATTTTGAACTGGCTCAGAAGAATCCATAGCCTTGTTTGGTGGACCAGCTTTAACAAGAGCTGAATAATAAACCTTTTCAACCATTTTGTTGGATTTATTCTTACTAGCTTCTTCAACCTCGTCAATATATGCTACACGTAGAGATGGATAGCTGCCACAAGAAAAGCAAGAAATCATAACACCAGTTTCTCAAAGGTTTGCTGAAAAGCCACATAAGATATTTGAAACATAAATTTTTTATTTGTAAAGTGTGGCAAACCATACGTTGTCATGAGCCTCAAAATGTCTTTAGCACGGGGATCAGCTGATCTTTTGTGAATCCCATATTGTTGACATGACACAACATAGGTGAATTTCATATCAGCTAATGCCTGACATTGCGCCCATAGTGACCTTTGACTCTTAGACTGTTCCTCACTACTAGATTCTGCAGCCTTGTAGCCCTTCATCAATTCTGATGAAAGCAAGATATATTCATGAAACAAGTTGCAATAACCAGAATGGCATGTGGTGTATATATATATAAGAACTAAGCAATTGCAAAGTACCTTCTTTGGTTGCCATATCAAGGAAGGCCTGAAGTTCTAAGGCTTTACGGTAATACATCATGCCTCGAACTTTTTAGTTGACAGTATGGAGAAAAGAAAGCATAGAGTGCTTGTCAATACAATGCGAAAATAACATGAAATTTTGGGAAAATTGCACAACTTTTTTTTTTTTTGGTAACTGAGAAAGGATCATTCATTCAATAGAAAAATTTTGGAAAAATTGCATTCAATTTTTGCTATTTGAATGTTCAGACTATTTTTTTTGTTCAATCAAATGCCTTAACTTTAAAGTTACATACTATTTCAGTGCTTTTGAACGATTCGTGGCCTAAGGTTTGACAATGTATACATGGGTCCCAATTTTGCATAACTGACCAAGCACATGTGGGTCCCACTTTTGCACACTACATCTTTTATGGCGAGACATCTGTCAAAAAAGTGGGACTTAGACGTGCTTAGTTAGTACTCAGGCCGCCACAAATTGGTTAGAAGCACTGAAATGGTAAATAATCTTAAAGTTTACACTTAATTGAAAAAAAAAAGGCTAAACTCAAATAGTAAAAATTTTAAAATTTAGACATTATTTATGCTTTTTTTCCCCAAAATTTTTCAAGTTCATCCCCCATCAGACAAAAAAAAAAAAAAAACCAACCTCAATTCGAGAAAGAATTTTTACCAGTTTTGGTCAAAGTTTGGCCTCTGTATGATGCCCATAAACGAAGTTCGTCTTCCAAGTATTCAGATGCTCTGAGATCTTCTTCCCAATATTCACTGCTACAACCAACTCGTTGAAGAAAGTTTGTCCACTCATCTGTTGCAATCCCATATAATACATGAGATCTCATCATTTCTGAAAAGAATATACACCCACAGAGGACATGCAATAAAATGGTAATGGGAAGAATGCAGGGAAAGTAAAAAAGAAAATTACCTGGAAAGATTTTTTGCAAATAAAAAAGAATAGAAACACCATCTTCATTCTGCTTCTTCAGGTTATTGATTGAGTACAGAACTTCCTCATCATAGTAAGGAGTTAGGATACTATGAAATGAAATAATTGTAAGGAAGGAAAAAACATGCTATATTATTTAAACAATATGAGACGAGTACAAGTGAAAACAATTCTGGCAAATATATCAAAAAAAAAAAAGCATGACCCTCAACCAAGTATCTAAAACTTCACAATCATAAACAGGAACAATGAAAAAACATACTATGCAATTAGGCTCCCTCCACTTCAGGAGGCTGCAGACTTTTCTCCTTTGTTGTACATTGTTTCAATACATGTTCTTGATATTATGTCATTAGTACCACTTCCTTACTAATGGTGTTAAAATGATACAAATATTTCCCCTATGCAATGAAAATAACAAAAAAGTTTTGAGTGTTCCCACATTGGCTCATTTGTGAATGTCCACATGGCATCAGATTTGGTTTTCTGTTGCCATATATATATATATATATTACATTATAAGCCATTTTACACCATAATTGTGCTTTTTAACATAATTGAAATGATCATAGTCAATAAAATATGGAAGCGATAATATTTTCGGATCACGTCTACTGAAATGTCACTTTAAAAGAAGATGGTTTCCAAGATCAAAAAGTCATTGAAGTTTTTTCCTTCTCTTTTATATGGAAAACTGATGCACGAAAACAAGATAGAGGACCTCCATTGAAGTTGTATGATAAGACAGCTTACGTGAATGAGAGCATGTTTCGAACTTTTGGTGCATTTGGCATGTCCATGAACAATGAATTGGAGAAAAAGGAAATTCGCCTTCTAGCTTCCAAGTTAGCTGGAACATCCATAGCTGACTCTTTCACAGTCAGCAATAGATGAATCCTTCTGATCTACAATACAGAGTTTACATAGAAAGGAATGAACCTATGCAATACCAAACTCATTCTTCTAGTCATGAAGGGAAAAAAAATGGAGACAGGGATAGAGAAATAAACGTTATAAAATTCAAAAGCAAATGCAACAAAGGATGTTTCATTACCCAAATGATATACATGCAATTAATGGTTAAGATAGAAAACCACAAATGCAACAAATATATTAATTAATCAGGTCCAACGACCATTTTCAGGCTTCACACATTGGTCAAACTATAAAAACCAGTGTTTATTCCATTTACATGAAACAAGCAAAGCAACTTTTAGATGCCATGAACAGCAGTGGCGAAGAAACTTACTTTTTCTTTCCAAGCTTCTGTTTCTGGTACTGGGAATTGTAGCATGCCAAAAAACTGCTGCTGTTGGTCAAGTGTCATTTCCCCTTGTTTTCCATTATATCCACCATGGCTTGATTCAAGCAAACTAGAAAGGAAAGAAAAATAAGTTTATAAAAATATGATTATGTGATATGAACAGGTTAATGCATTTGAAGGCATAGCTACACTAAAATGGGGTATGTCACAAAATCCACACCTCTCTCTCCTCTTCCCCCTTTTTCCTGAAATCGAGAAAAAATTAACTTAATTTTTAAAAATGAATTCAACAGTCCTCAACTCCAATTTCTCTTCACTTTAATCCTTTACTGAACTTTCATATCCTTTGATTCCTAAGTTATTACTTTAATAACATTATTTCCTGGAGTTTCAAATAAAGCAACTATTCAATTCCCGGAAAATTAGATGTTTTATTGAAATGTTGGTTCATTTTAAAGTAGGGAAATAAAAAGTTGTTTCACTTAATTTGAGGGACTATATATATCTCAAAAAGTCTATACTTATTTTAATTCATTTTTCAAAAAGAAAGATCACAATACAACATTGTATGTGCTCAAAGCCAAGAAAATTTACAATTTATCAAAATAAAATACCTTGGAACCTCATCATCCATTATGTCCCTGGTCACCACCTCTAGCATGTCAAGTAAAAGAATGACAACTTTATCTTTGTCCTCTTTCTTATTTGTTAACTGTAAACAATTGGGCTGCTTCAGTTTGGAGTAATAACCTTAACTTAGTAGATAAATGCAAAAGTTATGTAGGAAAAAGGTACCAAGTAATCAATAAGTTTCACGAAGTGATCATAGAGGGTTGGGAGAGCACTCATATTCAATTCCACTATCAGGGTGTCCTTTTGTATATACTCATCAACTTTGGAGAAAATATCTTCTATGACCCTGAACATTAAAAAAAATGATAGTAAAATACAACAATACAAAAGAACTTACAGTCTCTTTAAAGTTAAAACGGAATACTTTATTTGAGTACCAAACTTACTGTTTTTCCTTTTCCCCTTGAACAAGAAATTTGATGATACTTCTAAAAGAGGCATAGCATTCACGAACTGCACAAAGCATATAATTGTCTGAAGCCAACCTCTTTTTTAGTTCACGGTCTTTCCCATTGCTGTCCTTTGCCATATCCAACGCTATTGGGATCTGCACAGTACATGCAAGGGTGAGGACATTATTTGGTTAGGCTAAAAGAAAACAAAAAACAAAGGAATATCTAGACCTTGCTAGCAAGCAAAAATGGAGGCCACTGAATGAGATCTAAGCCATCATCGGCCCAGTATGGGACAAGCATCAAATTCATTTCCCTGAAGATTCAACAAATTCTAGAATTAAAAAATGCCAAACAGCTCAAATATCAATCCAGTTCTAATTAAGGAAAATATTTTCCACAGCATGCGTTGTTGCATACCTGTTATCTATCAGATCCTCATCCCTAAAGCTTGTGATTATTTTGTTCCACATCTGCGCGAACCTTGCTTCTTCCTTCTCTTTGTCAGATATGACCTAAATTCACCAGCTAAATCATTAAGGCTGTAAACAAGGCATTTCAGAAAATAAAATAATAGCATGACATGCCTAATTGAGGATACATAGCTAATTACAAATTGTAATGCTACTAATAAGAGAGAGAAGAACACACCGCATCGAATTTCTTGGAAAAAGTAGCTTTCAATCCTTTCTTTTTGGTCTTCTGGCTATTTTCTGGTGGAATCAAGCATGCATTAAAAGCACCTGGTAATGATTGGAATCGAGACCTCAACATTTGTAATGTCCGAATCTGAAAGTACAACAGTAATGGTTGGTTGAGCATTTCAAGTTACAACAACTTACCTTAATCCTAGGCTCACCTCATACAACTCGTACCAAAGCTGAAAACACACTCAAATAATTCACATCAAAGTTCAAAGCCTGTTTGATATAATGCTCACTTAATTTGTTCTCTATATAATCATAAATATTACTAGCTCTAGTTGATTGATTTCTTTATAGCTGTGGCAGAGTCTTAGATTCCCACCAATTTTTAGGTTCATTTGACAAAGGAGAAGAGCACAAATTCTGGTGATTTCAACTAGATTGTGCTCAACAAGCTCAATTGAAGTCATCCTGTTGACTCTTAGAGTCCCCCACCAAAATATTTGAATTGAATAAAAAATCAAATATACCTACACAGCCCACACCTGTATAAAAATGTACCATGGTGTTGGAGAATATATCCTACATTGGAAAAGTGCTAAGCAATTAAGTGGCTTATAGTTGGTGTAAATTGGACCTAAATATAAGCCAATTGGTTTTGTGTTATAGGGGCTCAACCCCATTTGTAAGTCCACATGTGTGAGTGGGGGCTAACACTCTCGAGGCCCGTGGACTTGTTAACATGGTATTAGAGCGGTGCGGCCCGTTTAAGTTTGATATGATACAATCCATGTGAGTCGTTGGGTACAACCCAATTGTGACCCTGTTTGAGTCACTGGGTGCAAAGCAATAAATTAGCTTATAAGTGGCGCATATTGAACCTTAACACAAGCCAATTGGTTTTGTATTACATAGGCTCAACCCCGTTGGTAAGTCCGCATGTGTGTATGGTCCAGTGGACTTGTTAACACATAGAAAGTTGCTAAATAACTTTTAAGGCTATTTCGCTTCAACATATGTTAGAAACCACACTCATGAGCATGATATCACGGTTTGACACAAGACCTTAAAAGGTAATGGATTTACAGGTCCTTTCCACTCATATCTTCCTCAATCAACCTATATGTTTCCTACATAAGATTCCTATGCACACTTGTTATCCTAACAGTTTCTTACTGCCAGAAAAACTAAAGGAAGAATATAACTGATATTTTTTCTCCCATAGACAAGTTTAAGCCATGACTAGGATTTAGATTATGCCTTTGGTGAGTAATATATACTACATCACTTCGTCATGCTCTATCAAGAAAAGCCTGAATCATTTTTTGGTCAGGCAACTCAAGCTTAATCATAGCAAGAGGACCTTGAGCCAGACTAAGCTGAGCTTGAAAAAAGGAAAACTCAATTTGGTCCAGCCTGGGTTGTTTACTCCCCATTTATGCAGCCTAATTCTATCCAATAAACACATAATGTATATAATTTCAAACTTCCAACTAAGTTATTGTCAACTTATGAGACATCATGGCCTTTTCTTGATTTGAAAGATCATTAGCGCATTTCATAAGTATCTATTAGGATCGATCAAGTTTGTGCCAAATAAAGCACACATTAGACAACAACATGACATAGGAAAGGTGAAGTAATAAAGTAGGTGTCAACTAGTTTAGTTGTTAAACACAATTGACAGCAGTCCAATGGACTTAAGCTCAAATGAAAAAATAAATAAAAACATGTACATTATTAGATACATAGATAAAGCTATTCATTGATTTTAGTAACAAGCAATGCACAGCACAAAGTCATCAAACGAACCAAAAGAGAATATAAGTTATAGATCATTATCCCATTAGTGTACATGTATAAACCAAATTACAAATAACATTAACAGTAACCAGAATGAACACTGTGGTATGCATAAGTATACAATTTGCTTGGATGTAGGCACACAGTCCACAGCTATCAAGAAAAAATGATCTACAAATGATATGAAGCTTTACCAACCTCACCAAGACGGCGAAAGGCACCATATATACCTCCAAATATGGTTGAGTAGATAGCATACCAAATCTGAATGTCCATAAAATAGACCTACAAAAGGACTTGTCTAAAAAAGAGAGAGAGAGAGAAATAATTTAAGAGAACATATGGAGATATGCACAGGCCTATATAATAAACAAGAACTTACAATGACAATAGGAGCCCATAGCGCAATCACAACACCAATGTTACTCTTAGCTACAAACAGCAAACATGATATTAGAAACCATTTGCAGAACGCAAGAAAAAAGCACTTCTTGTATTTAATTACCTTGAGGAAAGAACTCATGCCACTGATAAGTGCGAATGTGAACTCTCATAATAGATTTTGTTGGACCCACAAGAGGCTTAATCTGTAATAAACGGGATTTAGTCGAATTTCCTAAACATTGGAAGGATAAAGGAAAAGCTATTGCACATGACAGTTGTTTTTAGTTGGTTTTAGCATCTTCTCTGACTTAGAACAAAGTAGCTTTAAAGAATATTTACATTGCAATTCTGTTTCCAACAAACATTACTTCAAAATGCCCTTTTCTGACAATGCAGTTATAAAATTCACAGCAGTCAACAGATCTACATAGTACTGAAAGAAAGGTACAAATTCATAAAAAATAACTCCAGATGAAACTAAGGTCATTAACTAATCAAAATGAAATACAACTTTCCAATAAAAATTAAGGTACGTTATTTATTTACTTGTGGAACATAATCAAAGCATAGTGACAGCCAAATTTAAAAACAATGAGATGTTCATTCTTACATTGTAACAGAAGTTGTAATGTTTCAGCAATGGAAACTATGAGCATTTTAAAAATGAAGTAGGCTAATACTATTTCATCCAATTGGACATCTAAAATACAATGCGATCATATTCCTAGCTTATACATTTCTTATTAGTTACAAGGATGACAATCAGATCAACACAAGACCAACCTCTGCATAATAGCTGAATGCCAACTTTGATAAAATTAGGAGAATCCAAAATGTAGTGTACCTACAGAATTGCACAGAAAAGTTTATCAGAAGAAGCAAGAAACATATTATTAACACCACATGCTTCCAAAAGCCAAATCTTAGCTCTTACTTAAAAAGTGCAATGGCGCTTTCATGCATTCCTCTACCAACATAGAGACGAGGCTACAAGACAACAGTATAAGTGAGAGAAATTGTAGTAGTGACAGTAAAGCACAGAATAATGATAAAAGATGCTTTTCCATACCTGAGACCACCACATTACAAGCATCACAATTTTATAGTTTGACCTCTCAAGAAGTCGGCGAACCAGTGGGAACAGAAATAACAATGCAGAGAGCATGTTTGGAGATAAGTAAATGAGGATGGCCAAAATGAACAAAGAAGGTGAACTCGGACTATTTCCGAACCATTTCTTAATGGTTTGTCCAAATCCTGGAGGATTTTTCCAACTATAAGCATAAGTTACTGGTAGAACTATGATCCATGCTGCTGCTGATAAAACCTTCAAAATGTATCTTAGCTTAACATAATATGGCATTGACTTCCTCGCCTTCCAGCTCAGAATTATATCAATCACAGCTGAAAAATAACAATAGCACAGTAATCAAATCACAACTTTTTTGAAGGAGAAGATTGTCATATTGATGAATGCAGCAACGCATGATATGGTACATAGCACTTTATTCAGTTCTATGGAAATTTGAATCACAACCTTTCATTATAAGGTTACAAATGACAGACATTAAAACAGATGATAAAACAATATATCAAAATTTAAATGCATATCTTAAAAAGCCAAGAAACCTGGATAAGTGCCATCTGTGCAGTCTCGGTAGCTTATGAAACTGCCAGAAAGTGCTTATATTCTTTCTATGTTCCCCTCTCTTAACCTCACTGTCACGTCAGGAAAGCAGTGCATTTCACAATTTTACTTTCAGCCAGATATATTCTCAGTGTGGCATCCATATCATGCTTGGATACCATGACTTCATGTGAGGGAGCTCAACTAGTTTTTCCTTAAATTGTTTTAATGAAAAAAATTTAGCTCATTCTTTAATTACCTAAAATTATGTGGCTCATTCATGAATTTGTTGGAAAATCATGTTGTTTGAAATGACATCTTTTATAGGTATTTCAAGTCCACATTCACCTAACGTTTTCAAAACTCATAAGCACAAGTTTTACTCATGAAATTAACCAATTGCAGAAAATTCGCATTGAATAAATTTCACAATATCAAATCTTTCTGTCCAAAAACAAGGCTCAGGATTTCTTCAATATTTAGCTATGCTATGGAAATTTAACCTTTATTAACAAAGACAGATGCTTTGTTTCCTGATGAAGAGCAAACCAATTTTAAGTGCAGTCATCGAAAAGGATCATCAAACTCCAGTTCATCAATTGTATGTCTATTATCATATGGCAGTTCCAATTTTTCATTTTCTCAAGATGTGATTCTTGTGAAGACCACATCAGTCAGAAATTCGAAATCAAAGCAGTTGCAGTAGCTACGCTAAACAATAAGCTTTGTCTCATATTGCTGCCATGTTAAGACTGAATGAAGCAAATAAGAACATGTTTGTAGAACATCAAAACAAAATATTGAAGTAAAAGATCACAACATAAAATAAATAAATTGCATCACTATGGCCAACTAAATGCATGAGGTTATGAACTAGTAATGCAAAATAGAGAACCTTGAGTATTGGTCGTTTTCTCTACCTTGTGCAAAATTTAGTATAGCAGAAGTAATGAAGATGCTGAGAACTTTCTTGAACACATCTCCCTCAAATAGAGAACTCAATTTCCCAGATCCATGCCAAGCAAGGATGATCATTGCCTTAATTGGATGGCACATGCCAAAATAGATAATGTTAAGAAAATGCAATACATCAAATAAATAATGTGAAGAAGGAGAATATACCAGAAGATACATTTACCTGTAAACACAAAATAAAGAAGCTCCACATTCTATCAAAACTTCTAAACACATGCCAAAATGATCGTATTTCTACAAAGTTAACTTTGCCAATCCATCGATCCCCAGTAACTCGTCTCTTCTCCTGAATACAGTGAGTAGAAAATATTTATTCTAAGAAATACAATATTCCAATGTAAAATCAGACTAACAAAACAATAATAATAATAATTATGCTTCCACAAATGCAAGAGACAAAATCCCATTTTGGCTCGCAAGATCCCTCAAAAGCAAACTCCAGCTCAATATGTGAGGATAGTAACAAGGATTGAGTTCTTTCATAGTGAAGGTGAACAAGAACTTATTTATGCTTAACAATCAATTTTTATATTAATTCATGTAGTGAGCTTGAACAGGCAAGCTATATATCCTCATCTAGGGAAGAACAAGAGAGCCATTAAAACCTGAACATATCTTCAGGAAAGTAGGTGTCCAACATTATGCACATTTGTAACCTACAGATATATAATGATTGTTTTTTCTATCATTCTTTTCTTCTACTTCTTATACCTCCACTTGGAAGCTAAAAAATAAAGTCCCATTGATGCTTTTAGTTAATGTACAACTGTAGAAAATTTATTTTAGTATGTTCCTTATATAGATAGGAATTAATGCATTAGAATTAAGGTCATAGTTGTATAGTTGTAAGATTAATTGTATAGTTGACTTTCCTAAAATAGATTGTTTACCATGTATAAATATTCCCTTTTGAGATGAATGATAATAAGAATTTCAGCCAAATCTTTAACTTAGTATTAGAGTTGAGGAAAAAAAATTTCACTACTCTCTCTCTTTTCTTTTTGGCTGAAACCCTAGCTGCCTTCTCTTCTTTCGTCCCCATCTCTCTTATAAAATAGAGCGTCATCTACCATAGCTTGCTTAAAACCATACTCTTTTATAGAGTAGCTCAATCTGCCAAACCATGCCCTTGGAGATTGTTTCAATCCATATAATGCCTTCTTCAACTTGCACACCTCACCTCTTTTTGATGTAAAACCAGGAGGGGAATCCATATATACTTCTTCCAAAAGATCACCGTGTAGAAAGGCATTTTTGACATCAAACTGTCGTTAATTGCAAGAGATAATATAACTCAAACAGTATTGGAACTGTTCCTAAAAGCAAGAAGCCGTCCATGGTGACTGTTCACAAGACCTCTTTTCCAACAATTTCTGTGAAGTTGGATGGTACAACCTACAGTGTTTGGTCTCAAATTATGGAGATGTATATTGCTGGCAGGAGGAAGAAGGAATATATCACTGGAAGGAAGACTGCACTTGCAGAAAATGACCCAAGCTACGATGAATGGGAGGTTGAAGACACAATGATCAAGTCTTGGCTCGCTAATTCCATGACCGACAAGCCGATGGCACATTTTGTGCAGTATAGCATGGCTAAGGAGGTTTGGGATGCAGTCAGGAGGAGCTATCTTGATGTCTCAGATTCTTCTCAAATATACAAACCAATAAAAAAGTTATTCCAATCAAAACAAAGAGGTTGTCCTCTTGCAAATTATTACAGCGAATCGAACTCTACATTCTTGGAACTTGATTATCACAGACCCAATGATATGGGACGCCCAACTGATATTGAGAAACTGAGGAAACATACTGGTGAGGATCATGTTTATATGTTTCTTGCAAGTCTTGATCACAATTTGGATCAAGTGAGTGCTCGAGTCTTGGCTACTTCTCCTATACCAAGTCTAGAGGAAGCATATTCTCTAGTTTGTCATGAGGCACAAAGGCAGGCCACTATGGGGTTAAAAGATCATCTTGAGGCTCCAGCAATGGCTGTCCAAAAGAACAACACAAAGCCAACACTTTTTTGCACTCACTGCAATAGCACTAAGCACATCGTACATGTTTGCTGGAAAAAGCATGGCTATCCGGAGTGGTTCAAACTAAAGCAAGCTGAAAATAAGAAACAAAAATCAGCCAAGGTTGCTCAAAGTATGGGAATCCTATGCTTGTTTCCAGGGCTAGAAACATCTCTCTCCTACGTTTTCAATGTCCTCTATCTTACTTGCACCTAGTCTCTCTAATAATCTTCTTTCCATCAACAAAATTCCTAAACATCTTAATTGTTCTGTAACCTTCCATTCTAGTCATTGTGTATTTCACAACAATCTTACAAAGATGACAATTGGCAATGGTAAGGAAAGAGGTCGTCTCCACCACTTGGAGGGGACAAGAGATCTATCATTTGAATATGAGCGTGTTCTTCGTAACGAGGGACACACTCAATAAAGACAAAATTATTCTATGCATTGTAGGTTGGGTTATCCATCTTTTCCTTATCCGGAACGTTTATTTCCTAATTTTTTTCAAAATGTTTCAGCTTCTAGTATACGATGTGAACAATGCATTTTTATTAAGAATCATTGTGTAGCCTTTAAATTAAGTCTCAATAAAAGTCAGATCCCTTTTACCCGAATTTTTATAGATGTGTAGGGTCCTTTCCCTACTCCCTCTATTTTAGGTCATAAATATTTTATTTTTTATTGATGACTGCACTCATGTGAGTTGGGTTTACATGATGAAAACTAAGAATTAAACTATAAGAATTATTCCTCAACTTTCAAAAATGATTGTCACACAATTTCACACGCAAGTTAAGGCGTTCCATTCTGACAATGGTTGTGAGTTTGTTAATCAAAACCTTGCTTATTTTTTCAAAGAAAATGGCATCCTCCACCAGACAACTTGCTCATATACTCCCCAACAGAATGGCATAGCTAACCAAAAAAACTGCCACATTCTTGAAGTGGCATGAGCTTTATGTTTTACTATGCTCGTTCCAAAAATTTTCTAGGCTAATGCTGTTATGACTACTGTTTTACTCATCAACCGCATGCTAGCTCATGTCCTTAACTATCAAACTCCTTTGCGTATGTTATCTCAGTTTCATCCTATTCCCTCTGCATTAAATCTTTGTCTAAAAGTCTTTAGTTGTTTATGTTATGTTCATGTCCACTCACACTAAAGAGACAAACTTGATCCTCATGCTCTTAAATGTGTTTTTATGGGCTACTCTACCTCTAAAAAGGGCAATAAATGCTACCACCCTCCTACAAGAAAATACCATGTTTCTATGGATATTCAATTTTGTGAACTTCAGTCTTTTTTTTCTAAGGATGTGTCTCTAGTTCCTCTTCAAGGGGAAATTATACGGAAGAGGAAAAATTATGGCTTGAAGAAAAGAGATTTTTTATTTCAGGAAGTCAGGGGGAGGACTCAACTAAGGTTCATGAGTCTTTGAATAATCCCGAGTCTTTAGAGGTTGAGCCTGAACCCACAAAAAGAATGGAGAGACAGGATGATTTGTTTTTCAAAAATCATTATACCAAGAGAAACAAGGAGTTGATGTTATGCGTCCAAGCTCCAATACTCCTCTCAATGATAATACCGTGCCATCGGATGACTCTTCTGAGACAAATCTTAAGGTACATTCTTTTTCACCCTCTTTGATTTCCGAAATTCCTATCTTGAATCCTCAAGTTGAAAATCAAGGTAGGAGATATCCTCTTCGTGAACGAAGAGCACCTGATAGGTTTGGTTTCTCAAAATCATCTATCCTATCTCTAATTTTATGTCATATCATCGTCTATCAAAGACTAATCTAGCATTTTTCCTTCAGTTATCCTCTACATCTATTCCTAATCATTTTCAGGAAGTCCTTGAAGATCCCAAATGGAAATCAACTATGTTATAAAAAATGCAAGCTCTATAGAAAAATTCTACTTGGGAGATGGTTGAGCTTCCTAAGGGTAAGAAGACAGTAGGATGCAAGTGGGTGTTCTTTATAAAGTACAAACCAAATGGGACAATTGACAGGTATAAAGCTAGATTGGTTGCAAAAGGATACACACAGACTTATGGAATCGACCATCAAGAGACCTTTGCTCCCATCACTAAAATGAATAATGTTCGAGTTATATTATCTCTTGCAGTTAATCTAGATTGGCCGTTAAGGCAGTTTGATGTCAAAAATGTCTTTCTACACAGTGATCTTTTGGAAGAAGTATATATGCATTTCCCTCCTAGTTTTACATCAAAAAGAGGTGAAGTATGCAAGTTAAAGAAGGCGTTATATGGATTGAAATAGTCTCCAAGGGCATGGTTTGGCCGATTGAGATACTCTATGGAAGAGTATGGTTTTAAGCAAGCTATGACATATCACACACTATTTTATAAGAGTGATGGGGATGTCATTACCTTGCTTATTGTCTATGTTGATGACATGATAGTCACAGGTAGTAACCTTAATAAAATAGAGAAGCTTCGGAACTATTTGTCTAAAGAGTGCAAAATGAAGGACTTGGGAGCTCTGAAATATTTTTTGGGCATTGAAGTATCTCGGTCTAAGCATGGTCTCTTCCTTTCTCAATGCAAGTATGTATTAGATCTTCTATCCGAAACTGGGAACTCAGCTTGTCAACCTATTGATAAACCTATTGAGATGAATCGCGGCTTAAGTATTTATCCTGATCAAACCCCAACAAACAAAGAGAGATATCAGAGGCCGGTGAGAAAATTGATTTATTTAACTCACACTAGACCTAATTTGTCTTATGTAGTTAGTGTTGTCAGTCAGTTCATGTACAATCCAAGTGATCAACACATGGGTGCAATGAATCGTATTTTAGCTTATCTTAAGCCTTCCTCAAGCAAAGGTATTATATTCACCAAACATGGTCATCTGGACATTGTGGGTTATACAGATTCAACTTTATCTATTGTAAGGTTCAATGAATAAGATTTATATATCTCACACAAGACCTGATTTGTCTTATGGTTATGATGCTCTTTCAAGGCGAAAAGTTGAATATCCAAGCAAAGAACCATGCCCACAATCTAAACAATGAAGTCAAAATCCTAAATTGAAGATAATAGAGATTAGAGGGAAAAAAAAAACACAAGAACAAGGCTACCAAATGTAAACCAACCTGATCTTTATCAATTTGATGTCCCTCTACTGGTGGGCAAAAGAAATCGGCATCAGCACGCATAGGCCAACCTAATCGAAAACAATCAACTGACCTATTTGACACCAATTGAACAATTTACAACCAACAAAATTAACATGAGGAAATACTGATCACAGAAAGAGAGGTATTGTACCAGAAGTACTCATTTAGATCATCATAGTTTCTCCATTGAGAATGTTTCGACCTTCCTCCTTTACTTCTTTTGGCTTCCTTCAAAAAGGCAATCAAATGAATAAAAGATTTAGGGAATTGTTAATATTGAATACAAGAAAGTTCAAAGTCAAGAAAATACAAAATATTTTTCGAAAAAAAAAAAAGAAATGGAGGAGCAAACCTCTGCTATTGTGTCATATATTGGCTTTACCACTTTCCTTAAGAAAGCCTCGTCTTCACCTCCATAGGCTGGTTTTATGTGCTCACCCGTCATTGGACTGACACTCCCAGCCAACATCCCATACAATTCAAATGCCATCTGCAATAATTGGAATCTATAAGTTGGTGAAAAAAAAAGCCCTTATTCTAAAAACTCAGTGGCTGAAATAGAGCATCAGAGTGTGTGATCCAATCCTTAATGCTCAAAATGCAAATGCATTGACACTTCATATGCTGTCTCTGTAGAAACAAACACTATTCTAATTCCATATCCTATAATATGACACGTTATGGATTTTCTAACTTGAAGAAACCATTCAAATTTTTCAGAAATAATCTCTGCATCTCTACAATAACATACACATAATTCTAGCATAAAATTTGAGATATGGACTATCCTGATGAGCTAAACCATATATAGGTTATAAACCTTGCAATCAAATTACACATTTCTCCATGCAATTAATCTATCAGTTGTTATATTGATGTAATCAGTACACAAACATGTTTATGTATGTTAGTGTGTCTACATCTCGTCTTCATGTTTTTCATGGTTGTCTACATCTCGTCTTCATGTTTTTCATGGTATATGTTGGACAATAGCAATCCCCTTCGACTTTTCTAGATAAAATTTCATTTACTACTAAAAAACAAAGAGAAATGAATTATGCTGTCAAAATTTTAAAGTCTTTAAATGACATTTTTACAACTTAACTATCATTGTTGTGTTGTACCCAGTTTACTAGAGTCCAATAACATCTAACAGAAAATATTCAAGAAGTAACAAAGTGAAGAAATAAAAAAAACAATTGTTATAAAATTGTTTGTTGTCCCCATCAGTCAAATAGAATAAAAAAAAATCTGTTTCTCTGGGAAAAACCAAGCTCAAGAATTTCATGAATTTCATTATACCCCTTTCATGTGAGATGGGCAAAAAGAATAGTATAAGAGTGGCCATAAAATGATTTGGGAAAAGTCACGTAGCTTATCTCTTCAAGGGATCCCTTTGAATGCATATGCATGAGATCATAATATCCTGTTATTTTCATGAGATAACCGATATGAATCAAATAAACGAGTGAAATTTTAAAGTATTAATAGCTTATGGAATTTAAATAGGTCACTGAAAGTTGAAAGATGTTTTTAACACATACATGATGATATATATAGCAAAGGCATTCTGGCATGAATCTTAAATTAGCTGCTTCTCCCCATATAAGAAGATAGAGACCCATATAAAGCAATTTTCTTTGCTGCACTTCTTGTTGAATGGTTGGCAACCTGCCAGTTCAAAAAAATCCTAAAATATGAAACCAAGGATAATGAAAGATGAGATAGAAGGGGAAAATAAAAAAGCGAAGAAAATGATAAGATCAGGACACGCTAGGCATGTTGTGCTCTAATTGAACCAGAAAGAGAGAAAAAGAAACGCGCGCACACACACACACACACTAACTACTGCTGTGCATAAGAAGGCCACCATCCACCCAGCATCATGGTTATGATGGCACAATAAACTACTTCATTATAGGTTATAACTCTCACCAAAGGCTGCTTTTTCGCCCCAGATACTTGCACCATCTTTTGTAGTTCTTAAACAATTTTTTCATCACATCTGTCAAAGCATGATCATCCAACTAGACAGAGAACATTGGTATAGAAAAAGAATATATTAGTTAAGAAAAAAAAAAGGTAAAATTAATAAGCCTAGGAAACATGAAATATAAAACCTTTGGTTGCTGATCAGGCTTTGGAAATTGTCGTATGTGCACATTTGCAAGCAACAGAATCAAATGTTCCCTTTGATTTGCCACATTATCCTTCTGTAAATTAGTACTTTTAATATACATAATCAGATAATATACTATGATTTTACCAACTAATGGATCAAATTTAATTAGTTAATCACCTGAAAACCAAACATAAATTGTAGCCAGTCTAGAATGTCTTCATTTACTCTTTTCTTATAGCCCTTTGGCCATGGCAAACCCCTGGTGTTTCGAAGTGCAGAAACAGCAGCTTGGATCTGCAAATTACAGAAGCAAAGTCATTCCAGCAGTACTAAACGAGAAGAAAGAAAGCCAAGAAAAACCAAACACGCTGGACAAGACGATTTGCATAACCTCGGGATAACTCATAATTGCCTGATGTTGGCTATCAGGATCAAGAGGAAGGACATTGTAAGGTACATATATCTTTGTCATTTCCTGGACCTCGGTGTGAGCTTCCAGAATCTATACAGAAATAAAGGAAGCAGGAATAGATATCAGAGCATCATTTATTTGAGGCAGCTTTCTGACAGGTGCATCTCAAGATGCAAGTAAATTTATACTGACATCAGATGAATACATAAAAATCAAGTATTCTCATATTCTCATAAGGAAAAAATGGAAAATATAACCTCTTCTGGCACAGCTTCTGTCTGGTTGACAGCCTTTAAGACATCAAAAAGGACAGCAGCAGTTTGGTATGCTTTTGTAAGTTGGGCACTGAGCTAGGGACATGAACTTGATATCAGATTATTAGATTGAATAACTAGGCATCAGAGAAGATTAAACAAAATATCAACCCTTAAAATCAATTTACCGATCAGCCTTATCAGCTGCACTCTGTAAAGCTTGAATGTACTTTTGATAGTAATCTCTATAAAATTTCTGCATTTCTCTTGCATCACTCATTGTCCTTCCTTGCATTGTAAGATCATTTTCCTTGCGAAAAAATCAAAAGGTTTTAAAAGTACTTTCATGCAACATGAAAAAAGGGTAATGCTTGGATGATGGATATGCAAAATTAGAAAAGATAATACGAATTCTTTGCGTAGGCAAGCAAAGAAAACTATGGACAGTATCAAAAGTAAATTTATGGCGAGTGCATTTGGCAAGGTACATTCATTTTGAGATAGAACACTCATTCATAATTTATCCTCCACCAGATTGAATTTCTCGATGTTTTGAAGACATTATGGGTCTCCCTCTTAAAAGACAAAATTGCATATGATCAATCAAAATGTGATCTAGTGAGACCAAAGTTAAGAGCTTACCCTTTCAAGACGTTGTAAGAGTGCAGTTTTAAATTGACGAACACCACGACCACTAGATGTGGGATCTAATCTGTGAGCTTTCTCAAACGCATAGAACCGACCTGTCTCCATTATTAATATTGATAATTAATTGGAGTTCAAACACAAATTAAAGTCCATAAAAAGTAGCATTGCTTTATAAAGAGATCATTATTGGATAAGCCAAAATCTCATATTCCAGAAAATAAATCCAAATGCAAACATTCGCAAGAAGAAAAAATTAGATTTAAGATTCAAAAGATCATATTGATAGCTCTCATAGAACACTAGATAGTTGCATCTTATCTTTCTCTTTCTGGAGAGATATTAGACAGCAAAACCCTTGACAAACTTGTTAACTTTTGTCAGTTAGACTGGTTATTTCCTTTCTCCAAAGAATCTCAAATTTATTCTCCAAACATCTTGAGTTTTTCCTCCAGTAGTAGTTCAATGAAGATTATGGTGCTATTAACTAACCTTTATATAATAATCAGATCATAATCACAATTCACAAAGGAAAAACATACATGCATTAGTACATATCAAAGTACAACTGAAACAGAATCTTACATAGATAAGCAACTCTAGGGTTGCTGGTCTCTACTTGGTTAGCAACACGGAGAATTGGAGCAATCTCAACTAGCGAAGAAGGAACCACCTCACTATCTAACATGGATTCTCCCAGATTACCAGCAGTTTGAGTCCGCATAATCTGCCTCAGTGGCAGTTGATTATCAGAAATTCTTCTACTTGACATTTTCAACTCTATCAGTGACACTTAAATTCTCTTCAAGTACCTGCCACAGACCATAAAGCATAAAGAACATAAGAATTAAAATATTGAAGATGACAGAGAGAAAAAAGAAAAAAAAAAGAAAAATTATCAGCAATAAACCCATCTCCCCCACCCCAAAACCTGTTATATGACTGTCTGATTGCTAAGGTATCATGTGAAAGGAATCAAAATCAGAGTTTCAAGCCTATGGATACTGAGACAAGCACATGGAATCCAATCAAAGTTTTAAGTCAACCACATGGAATTTTGATGCCTTTTCTTTTTCCTTTCATCCATTTGTTCAGCAAATCAAACAGAGACACAGAGAAACTCTATCCCAAATTCCCTTATGAGATAAATTTTAAAAGGCAAAACAAATTAAAAGATGATAACAATTGAATTCCCTTGGTAGCATAAATCACAAAAATTCGATGATAACAATTGAATTCCCTAGGTAGCATAAATCACAAAAATTCAATCTCTTTATATGAAATCCAAGAATTCATCTCTAAATTTAAAGAAGATAACGACTGAATTCCCATGGTAGCATAATCACAAAAAATCGATCATTCTACAGGAAACACAAGAATTCATCCTTGACAGAAAGCTGATAAAAACCCAAAACAACACACACAAGGACTTAATAATAAACTAAAATTCTTCAGCCAAGTCTAATTCATGAAGTATATGTTGACAAACTCACATAAATTGATTGATTACAATCACAGCTGCAGTGTCTTGGTTTATCTACATGCCACAGAGCTATCTGAAACAACCCCGTAAAGCAAATACAGAAATTTGATTATAAGTAATTAAAAGAAAGGAAGGAGAAGGAAAATGAAGAATACCCAGTTGATGGAAAAAAGAAAAAATTCAAATGCTTCGTTATGAAGCTACGTTCTGCATGATCAGCCTGCTTACCTAACTAGAGAACTTTTATTTTCCAAATACTTTGCTCTGCTTTTATGTAACGGATGAAAAGGAAGCTGAAGGACCCTTTTAAAGTTAAATATAAATATGAATAATCACTAAACTTTATGCATGGAGTGCAAAAATATGCATAAACATGGAAAGGAGAGTAGTAGGTGTTGGAAAACAGACACTAGGAAGAAAGCATTCATTGCACCCACAAACAAAGCGGTTATAGTCTGCACCATAGTGTAATTAAGCACTGTTTTTGATTATGCAATCAAAGCATGCCACCTTGCTAACTCAATAGTGATGTGTAGCTAATTCTTTGTTTTAGAAAAAGGAGAAAAGGACTTGCAATAATTTAGTAATTGAAAGCTAGCAAGAGGATAGGCATTCTTTTTTTTTAGTAAATGCCAAGTGGAGTTTCGCGTCATGCTGTTCAGTGAGCCGGACAAACGACAAAACGAAACCAAAAATTTGTTGTACTTTGATTGCTGCTCCAAATCCAGTGGCAGGGTATTTGTTCAAGTGTCGTTTTGTTCCGCTACATCATACTCTTCGGCCATGTTGTCTTGTTTGCTTGAGCTTGTGGAAGAATTGTCCTGGTTCCGATTCTTTTGTCAACGGACGGTTCTAGTCGGTCGAGTTGATAATTTTATCCCATTGATCATCACATTAGTGATAACAAGTTGATTCTTTTACTTGACCAAAAAATAAATTTTTAATCATATATATATATAATTAAAAAATCAGTCTATAAAATTGCAAATATTATGCACTTAATTATGTATGCATCAAATATTTTATGAAAAGACTCTTTAAGACATAAAGAGGTAATTGATTTAATTTTTAGTATCTTGAATATTGAAAATTTCCACATCATTCAAAAAAAAATAGTAAAAAGGTTTTATAATTTTTTTTATGGAAAAAGATCAATCTTTCATTAATTAAAAAGTAATAATACATCTTGACAAACAAATAATATCAATAATAATACAGTACAAATATTAAAATAAAACGTCAATTAAATTATGAATTTTCTTGACTTTTTTAGGTGTAAATCAGCGGTATTTAGAGTCCAATAGACTTTTACGAATCTGATTCGATTTGGGCAAGACCGCAAGAGCGGCAAAAGTCTCTCAACAACTAATTCAACATGGTTACATACATCAAAATTCGAACCCGAGACCTCACTTACGCAGAAACAACTCCTATCAATTAATTTCAACAATTATTGATTTTTAATTACTATTCTTTAATTGTCTATAAATTATTGAATGGAGAAAGAAACACAATTATTGTGGATATATGTTTTACCTCTATTTGCTTTTTTTTTATTATTAACACAATATTATCTATAAATAGATTATAAAGCTAAAGAATTTGAATTTGTCCTCCCTTTGTAGCCTAGTGGCTTAAGTGATGGATATTGTAAAGTGAGGTCGTGTGTTCGATTCTCTACTCCCCCTTGACCTCCAATTATTTTTAAAAAAAATTGAACTTTAAATTTAAAATATATTTTAAAAGCTAAAACCAATTTTTTTAGAAATTAATATTTAAACATTTAGATATTTGGGACTTAGCCAACTACACATTTTATTTTTACCGTTTTAAAAGCATATAATTTACGTGAATGTTTTCAATAGTACTTACCCTTTTTTCATAAATTGTACATATTATCTTCAGATTATCAAATATTCTATACTTGCTATACTAAAACTAAAATTATTTGGAAATTATATTTTTTCCTTATATATAATATAGTTGTCCAATAAATAAATTTCTAACCAATATATTTAACTTGAGGTCATTTCAGTTGGTTGCCCATTAGCCTACGCTATTACACTCAATGTATAGTTGGATGTGAGATATAAAAATATATATCTTATTTTTATTAATAAAGTGTAAAATACTTAATTTACGTGTCACATTTAATTATTGAGTGTAATTCCTACTTGGAACATAGGTAAAAATCTCTCTGCCTATTAGTATGAGAGAAAAATAGTTTAAGTTGTTAATTTATAAAAAGGTTAATGAAAAAAATGTCCTATCAATTTTATCAATGCACTGTAATTTACATAAAATTTAAGAGATCGATAATGAAATTCTATGTCGACATGAGCAATTATATATAGGGGTGAGTAAAAGAAATTGAAAAATCAATCCATCGACCAAAAATCGTAAAATCAATCCAAAATAAAGGTTAACTGAACCGGTTTAATTGGTTAATCGATTTTTTGGATAAGCAAGATAATTAATTTGATTATGGTTCTAAATATAATTAAACCAATAGGTATGGTTTGGTTCAATATTTTACTCTATGATTCAGTTAATCGATTCATGTTGACCCCTAATAATATATATTATATCTTCATCAATGATATTCCATTTAGCAACGCATGTATAGTATTTTCTGCTTTATATATACGAGGTTGATATATATATATATATATATATCTTCCTGGATAGAATCTATCCAAATCTTTTTGGATAGAAAGGATATTTTAGTAAGTTTATGTGGGATTATGAGGCTATAAGTGGAGAATAGAAAAGATGTAATACCAATATTGTCCTTAACTAAAATTTTGAAAATTAAATTTGAATAAAAAGATAAAAAGATTGGACTTTGTCTGCCGTGTCACCTTTAAGGCAGGGGTGAGGAATTTTGAGGGGATGAGTGACATATTGGACCCTTTTTTTTTTTAACTACAATTTTCAGGAGGCAGAGGGGGGAGGGGGATCTGAACCCTCTACCTCTTACCGGAGCCGACCCCGTAGCTGGGACTAGCTAACTCTAGGCGGGTAGCTCAACACTTAAGAACATTCTTAGGACTTGAATCTATGACCTCAAAGGTCATAGATACCCCCTTAACCACTTGAACCAAGTGGTGGGGGACAGATTGAACCCTCTTTAGCTGATAATTTTTTCAGACTTTAATGTCACTTGGCCTTTTCAAGTGATTTAATTTGCAATGATAAAGCCTGTATATACATATGGTTTACTCTAGTAACATTAACTTCTAATCATAATATATATACACACACACATATGGTCAATGAACCTACTTTACTCTAGTAACATCAACCTCGTATATATAAAGCAGAAAATACTATATATGCATTGCTAAATGGAATATCATTTAGTTGATGAAAGATATCATATATATTATTAGGGTTCAACATGAATCGATTAACTGAACCATAGAGTAAAATATTGAACCAAATCATAGCAATCAGTTTAATTATATTTAGAACCATAATCAAACCAATTATCTTGGTTATCCAAAAAATTGGTTAACCAATTAAACCGATTTAGTTAACCTTTATTTTGGATTGATTTTACTGTTTTTGGTCAGCGGATCAATTTTTTTATTCCTTTTACTCACCCCTATATGTAATTGCTCATGCCGATATTGAATTTCACTATTGATCTCTTGAATTTTATATAAATTACAATGCATAGATCAAATTGATAGGACTTTTTTTTTTTCTGATCAACCTTTTTATAAATTAAAATATTTTTTCTCTCATACTAATAGGCAGAGAGATTTTTACCTACATTCCAAGTAGGAATTACACTCACAAATTAAATATTTTACACTTCATTAATAAAAATAAGATATATATTTTTATATCTTACATCCAACTATACATTAAGTGTAATAGCGTAGGCTAATAGGCAACCAACTGAAATGACCTCAAGTTAAATATATTGGTTAGAAATTTATTTATTGGACAACTATATTATATATAAGGAAATAGTATAATTTCGAAATAATTTTAGTTTTAGTATAGCAAGTATAGAATATTTGATAATTTGAAGATAATATGTACAATTTATGAAAAATGGGTAAGTACTATTGAAAAAATTCATGTACATTATATGCTTTTAAAATGGTAAAAATAAAATGTGTAGTTGGGTAAGTCCCAAACATCTAAATGTTTAAATATTAATTTCTAAAACAATTGGCTTTAGCTTTTAAAATATATTTTAAATTTAAAGTCCAAATTCTTTTGTTTAAACAATTAGAAGGTCAAGGGAGGAGTGGGGGAAACACATGACCTTACCTTACAATATCCATCACCCAAGCCACTAGGCTATAAAGCGAGGACAAGTTCAAATTATTTGGCTTTATAATCTATTTATAGATAATATTATGTTAATTAAAAAAAAAAGCAAACAAAGGTAAAACATATATTCACAATAATTGTGTTTCTTTCTTCATTCAATAATTTATAGGCAATTAAAGAATAGTAATAAAAATCAACAACCTTTGAGATCAACTAATATGGGTTGTTTCAGCGTAAGTGAGGTTTCGGGTTCAAATTTTGGTGTATGCAATCGTGTTGAATTAGTTGTCGGGAGACTTTTGCTGCTCTTGTGGTCCTGCCCGAATCAAACCAGATTAGTCAAAGTCCATTAGACTCTAAATATCGATAGTTCATGTTAGTGATATACACTAGGTCAATTATTTATGACTATATTTTGACTTTATCATTTTATTAATAAAGAGGCATTTCCCTTATGATTTCCTTTTTTATGATAATTAAAGGAATAGTTAATTCTTTTTAAGGTCATCAAGTATGTGACTTAATAGTAAAACCCTTAGATTAAATATGAGTTCTATCCCTAGCCATTTATTTATTATAGAATTAATAATAAAGTAAGGCTAGTATGGTGTTGACTGATAATTAGTTTTACTCATCATGAATTTAAGTCAACTCATAGGTACTTGTTTGAGAAATCATGTACTAGATTGACCCACTATGAGAATATTATATAGATAATTGTCATAAGTATTTCTCATCACAGTAATATTGTTTTAGTCCTTCGACCTTGACAATATACACTGTAAATTAAGGTATGCCGGATTATCGGCTTTTACATAACTTGGGTAGTCATAATATCTTGCTAGAGGCCAATTATGACTTGTAGGCCTAAATAGGGATTTTAAGCTTACTGTCAACGTTATGTGAACCTACAAGGTCACACACTTAGAACATGCCCAAAACGAATATGGGTTTATCAAACCTAGTTAAACTCTGTGGAAATATATATTATTGAAGTGTATAAGGATGACACAAACTATGTCTTATGTTTAATTAAGATATCATGTGATAAATGGACTACAATATACACTGTAAATTAAGGTATGTCGGATTATCGGCTTTCACATAACTTAGGTAGTCATAATGTCTTGCTAGAGGCCAATTATGACTTGTAGGCCTAAATAAGGATTTTAAGCCTACTGTCAACGTTGTGTGAACCTACAAGGTCACACACTTAGAACAGGCCCAAAACGAATATGGGTTTATCAAACCCAGTTACACTCTATGGAAATATATGCATACATATATATATATATATATATATATATATAAGGTAATGGTTATCTTAAATAAATAGGAAAATATATTTCTATTTTGGTATTTAAATCAAATCAGAATTAAAAGTGGGATATACAAAAAACGTTTTGGTAAGTGAAACCCTAATTAAGAAGTCTATAAATATATCATGTTCTCTAGGGTTTCACAAAAAAAAAAATCATTTTGCCACCTAAATTATTTTTCTCTCCCTTTAGAGAAAACTAAACACATAGTTCATTCGTCCTTGAGTTGTGAGACAATCAAGAAAGGTGCTAGCACACACATCCGTTTTGATTGAAGGTCTGTTCGTGTGGATACTAGTAGAGGATGCATCCTTTTGCAAATGTCTTAATCCGATCAAAGAAAGCGAAAAGCTTGAGATAGGGTGTTACTGGTGTGAACCCCCTCTCTCCCTTCTAGCAATCTTGCCTCTATTTGCGTTTAAGATTTTGGAAACCCTAAATTAATCAATTAATCGCATTACATGGATCATTGGTTCGGGTTTGTTATAAAATTTTACATTTCCGTTGTGTTTAATAATATCATGAAATCCAATAGTTCACCCCAAAAAAAAGTCAAATTTTTTTTATAATTTAAGTGAAATTTTATTTTAATATTTTTATCATATTATTATTGATGTTATTTGTTTGTCAAGATGTATTGTTACTTTTTAATTAATAAAAGATTCGTCCTTTTCCATAAAAAATTATAAAAACTTTTTAATAAATTTTTTGAAAAATGTGGAAATTTTCACTATTCAAGATACTAAAAATTAAACTAATTATCTCTATATATCTTAAAGAGTCTTTTCATAAAATATTTTTGATGTATACATAACTAGGTGCATAATATTGTATAAATTTATAGACTGATTTTTTAATTATATAATTTGTAAATATATATATATATATATATATATATATATACACACACACATTTATCATTACTTTCTTAAAAATCGGGATGGCTATAAGTAGTAGAGACGAACGTTGATGCTTAATGGCTTTTTTTTTTTTATATGGGTTACTGCTGAGGAAACTCCATCTTTATATGTTTAAGGTATATATAATCCCATCTTTATATGTTAAAGGTGTAGATAAACATATATACATACATACATACATACATAT